>JANHFR010001344.1:210047-224157 GCA_032468015.1 Mimophis mahfalensis | reverse complement strand
AGCCTTCCATCCTTTCGAGGTAGGTAAATGAGGACCCAGATTGTGGGGGCAATAAGCTGACTGTGTGAAATGCCGCTTGTGGGGGGCGAGGGCCCTAATGAGCAGGCATATGCATGGAATGAGGGCTGTTGCTGTGCACACTGTAAGCCGCCCTGAGTCCTCGGAGAAGGGCGGGATATAAATGGGATTAAAATAAATAAATAAATAAAAATGTTTGTTTGTATGTTTTTGTAACTGGCAACTAGTTTTTGCTGTGCGGTGTGTATCAGGTTTCTTGGATATTAATGTGACGCTGTAGTGGGAGATTTGCTATTCTTGAATAAATGGCGGTTGTATGAAATTTAAGAAACTGAGATAGCTGCTTGTACCTGTATGTTCAGTTACCCTGAGTTTCAAACTGTGCAGATGAGACATTCTGAGAGCATCTTTATGTTTAAGTTTATGGTTATCTCTATTTATATGATTTATTTATATTTATAAGTTTTGTAGTCTGAAAAAGTCAGACTTTATTGTGTCTGCCAGAAATATAGTGCTTTTCTCTAGTATAGAAAAAAGCAAAATGCAACAAAATCTATTTGTTTAGATTTTGGAGAGTTTGGAAAATGGTGTTATGTCCTTGATTTATCAAGGAAGAGCGTTCTATTTTTTTTTTTTTTTTAAAAAAGAGTAGCATCAGGAAACAAAAATACCCAGGAATGTTCTGATACTCTCTGTGTCTTTGGGTTTGCATGTAGATTTTTATTCCAACTTTCGTCATCAGTCCAAGGAGTCAGTTTGACGTAAGGGACTTTTGGTATAATGTAACTTTGTTTCTGTTCCTCCAGGGCAGGGTGTGCTTGATGGGGTCCAGCCAGGTAGGTAAAATGCCTAGTCTTCTTGTCATTGGCATTTAAGATCATGGCACTCTTTAGCATGACTGTGACCTGCTGCTGGGTTATCTCAAGGGAGCCCAAATTCTGTGAAGCTGAGGGCTAAATCCCAGTCCTCAAAGTTCACTTGTGTGCATTATGCCAAGTAGATTGCAGCCATGCTTCTCTTCTAAACTGGGGATGCAGTCATTTTGGTCATATTACCTATATATAACCAATCTATTCAGCTGAATGTGGGACTTTGAAATTTCCTACCAGAGCTCTGGAGTGGACATCAACTAGTGGGCTTATTTGGGGTATTCCACTCTCATCTGTTAACTTCTTTTTTCTTGGATGGTGATGGGTACTCTACCCATTAGGAAATAATTAATGTTATCTTTCCCATTCTCAATGTTTTGTGGGACAGTTTCTTCTGTAATTAACATTTATTTAATTTACCATTTCTCTTAATTTGGAATTCTGGAAGAAGAGATAGTGCCTCTTCAATGTTTGCTGTGACATCATTAAATGTATCGAAACTGATTCCTGAAATCTAGAAAATGGGCAGGTTTTTTTTTTAATCCACTGTGCTTTGGTACTACTTTGAGCCCTTTCTTTTAGAACCTCCAACATGATTGCTACTTTCTTCCAAATCTGTTTAAGATCTATTTATTCCATTGCTTTTCCATTTTTATAATCTCTTTCTGTACATAGTCATAAGCTTACATTTCTTGAAGATTGTGTCTTAAATGTCTACAAAGATAAGTTTATCTTCACTTGTCTACACAGACAGGTTGATTAATATAATTTTGAAATATCGGCAATTACTATTTTAAAATTTGTAAATGTAGTCAGCTCCTCTTTTCTTACGACAAGTTAATTTATGGTTTTAAATGTGGAATGAAAGACATTGTCATGAGGAGTGGCAGAAAAGAAAGCTCCCTGAGCTGTTAAATATTCTGCCTTTTAAAATCCTGTTTTTCTTTAGCCTAACAATTCTCTCATACCTGCATTACTGAGGTATAGAAACACACTGGTTTCTCAAGTTTGCTATTGTTGAGCTTCCTAGTTGTCATTGCTTTATTTTTTTTTATCAGTTATAGCCAAGTTCATTTCAATATCCTATTTTTAGCATTATTAGCTAAACAGTGCATTAAAAGGAGGAAGAGATTCAAGGGAAAGTAAATAATGCTTTTGTAATCATGTAGGTCTTTATTCATGGAAAAAAATAGGGCGGCTGGCTTATTAACTAAATATTTTTTAGAGGAAAAAAGCTTACAGTATACTTTAAACAACATTTAAAGTGTTTAGCATGTTATAAAAAATCTTTATCTCATGTTGGATTCCTTTTTGGAATTTCAAATTTCCTGGACAATTTTGAAATAACTCGTAGCCCTGGAAACGTTTGAAGATGGTCTGGGAAGATACCGCAGGTGCATATTGTATAGTAGTGACATTTTTTCTGAGTACAGCAAAGAGATTCTGATTATATATTATAATATGACATAATTCAGCATTCAAATTAAAATTCAACAGTGCAGTTTCATGTAGAATTAACCAGCTGATTTCATGTTTTGGAATAATGGGAATTCAATCATTTTTTATTATTTATTACACATTGAATTCAATTATCATAAAAATACTTCTCCCTGAGTCATATAAAATATGTATAAATATTAAGGCACATATTATGATATAATTGGTTGTCATACTTCATAAATGATAGCTTTTTTGCAAAACAAAAACACAATAGCAATTAACCTTGTTAATGTTAGACAAGTTGGAAATAATCCAGTTATTAGAAGGTTTTCTCCTTTACTTTGAAAAGTATTATATAATATTTTATTAAAGTAACCAGGAAGTTAAGTATAGTCATGGTTTACCTTTGAACTGATGTTGATTTTTCTAAGAGTTGGGAATCAGGTTTGGTCTAAAAGTAAAGGTTGAAGATGGAGATCATTGTCTATGAATAGTTTTCAAAGCATCCAGTTATTTCTGTGTTTATTTGTTTCCACCTTTAAATTCAAACTCGAAATTTTGAATTTAAACTCTAATTAATATACACCACATCCCATTAACACAAATTAGGCAGTAGCCTAATGCAAAAATATTCTGTCACCATTCAGGAATGCTGCTCTAGAGCAGTAGAAGACAATATAATTTCATCTTGCATTTTTTCATCTTGCAAGTTTTTGTTCTATGCTTCTTACTTGCAGATTTTGTTACATTAGTCAACTAAGGGTTAGATGGTTATAGAAAGTTGTGAGCGGGTACATCAGAAATATTAACCTGTCCATATTTAAAGCCTGTTACCAGTTCTTGTTTCACACTGAATTCTCACTGAAACCACTGCTTTGTCAAAGTAAAATAATATTGACGCTCTGTCTCTTTAAAAAGTTACGGTTTATAACTTAAGAAACACTGCCATGCTAGTGGTAGGACAAATCTTCTTTGCAACTTTTTAAAAGGACCTTTTCTCTTTGGCTATAATACACAGAATACCATCCTGCAGAACAGAGAAGTATATCTGCCTTTGTTGAAATAGATGTAAGAGAAAAAAAAATGATAAGGGGTTCCATTGTACCGTATTAGCTGCAAAACAATGTTATCCCAGTAAACTCTTAAGAGCATCTGCAATCTACTCCAGTGCATACATTGGATATATGTACTGTGTCGTAGTAATTCAATTTTTGGGGAACTATATGAATGTTTCTTACTGAGGTGCTTTATTTTTGGGCAACCATGGGATAAACTGTTGGATGTTGGTCTTGTGACTTGACTGGTAACTGTGTATAATTGTTTCAGATTAGCTCTGCATTGCCGTCCTGGTTTCATGTCTCTCTTAGGTGCCATTTTATCACAAGTGCCTTCCACCATCATGTGCTTGAATGGCAAATCCTAATGTTTGCACAGGTACAAGAGAAAAAGGAAAGAAAAGAAAAATCTTAGGAGAGGGATTTCCAAGCTAATAAGGACAAATATACTTAATAGGCATGGAATGATGCCGAACTCTGGGTGGAAGGCATAAAAAAATGGGGAATGAGGAAAATGGCAAATGGAGTGTCTGGAAACATGAACAGTGAGTACTCCAACCTTGTTGCAGGTTCCATTTGTATCTGCTATTTGCATCAGTCTTTTACATAAGCAGTGTTTATTTCAAATGAGTTCATATGTAGCTCGTATCTCATTTGATACAATTTCCTTCTCCCCCCACACCCCCATCGTCTTTACATTTACATGAACTGTCCCTTGCTTGATCATTGATCCTAATATATTGTATATTTAATATGTCGAAGGATGTTCTTGTGAAGGACTTTGCTTCACTTGAAGCTTTGCAGAATAATGCTGTCTAAACATGTATTAATTATTTCGGTATTTGTAGAAATAAGATCTAAACACAATTAAGATGATTATAGGCCTTAGTAATATTTGGCATTGTATTTTGGCTTGTATCAGTCACGAGTAAGCTTCATTTGTCACAGGAATATATACAGTAGAAGTTGTAAATGCACCTCATTAAAGAAAAAGACAAAATGTTCCTCCCTTATGAATTTGAAGTAACAATAAACTGATCAATTAAAATAAAATCTGTATGACAGGAAATTTGTATTTTCTTTAACCATAATGCATATAATTTCAACCTCCTGTGCAGAAAGGCCCAGCTTTGCTCCCATAGAGGAAAATATAGAATCCCTTTTTCATATGCATATGTATGTTCAAGAAAATGTGTTTTAGGTAGGCGCTACTTCAAACTTGTGTTTTAATTACAGGAGAAGTCAGATTATCAAATGTAGTCTTTTGGGAAAACAGTAATTTACTCCAAAGCTCAAGGTCTTTAACATTCCACTTTTATTATACAGTATATTGCAACAGATATATAATGGCAACTAAGTTCCTAAGCAACAGGTTAAAACCTCATATGTACAAAATCATATCATCAGCCTTTCTGTTATTTTCATTAAAAAACCCAACTCATCTTCTCGTAACCTGGCAAGGTAGTGGAACCTCTGTTTCTGAAGTCACCTCTTGATAACAGTGTTATTTGTTTTCATTATAGGTTGCTTAAAAGGCTTCTGTTGATATAACTTTGATATTAGATGTAATCTGATAGTATGGAAAAAAATGGGGGAAACTTATAATCAGGTACCTCTTGGTCTGTGGAGTTCCTTGATTAGGGTATTGTTTTCTGCTTGAACTACCAAGGAGGAAACCACACCCTCACCAACATGGCAAGTATGCTACTGTATATAAAGAGGGAGCAAACCTTATACCAACACTGATGGTGTCACCAGTAGCCCCTAACCTTTTGGGCACCACTGGTTCCATGGAGAAAGGTTTTTCTGCGGACTGGAGGGGGTGTGGTTTTGTGTGCTGCCTGCATCCTGCGGATGGGGGTTCGCTTGTTTGCGCAGCCTGGTTGCTGGCATGCTGCGGCCTGGTGCTGGTCCACTGACTGGGGGTTGCGAACCCCTGACTTAGATGGGTAACGTCTGCAAGCAAACAACCAAACTCAAAGTGCACCAAGGACTCCACTGTTCAACCCTGAGTTAGATATATCCTCTTCTGCTGGAAACTATTGGTCTGCCACATCTAAGACAAATGTTGCCACAGACTTGTTTAGTCATGTGCACGGTTCTGGGCTGTACAAAAAATGATTATTTGATATAGTATGTGTTACAAGTCAGTAGCAGAAGTCCTTGTGACTCTGCCATCTGCTGCTTCACTTGTCAGTTGATAGAGCTTGAGGGCAGATAATTATTATTGCTTATTTTTTGAGTTTGTTTGCTTTGCTTCCTTGTGGGGATTTTCCTTTTCCATACTGAGTACACAAGAACAAGCAGGTGCTGAGAGATTGGATGCACTGGGGAAAACATGCACAGCAAGAATACTCCCCTGTAAATGAATCAGTTACCTTTTTTTTCAGACTGTGTTGAAAAGGGTTTTGTTTCTTTGTTTTATTTCCTTCGCTTTAGAATCACAACTATGTGCCATGATGATGCTGTGGATATTCCTAAGTTGAGTTAAGGAGAGCAAATCCACATTGACGTCTCATGGCCAAGGGTTGCCATCATCTTTGTCGCTTTAAAAAACCCATCGCTCCTCCACCTTTCATTGGCAGGACATTTGGATGGTTGGTCTCAAGCATTAGCCATGTCCGAACTGTGTCACTGGTCTCTTTTTGCAAGCAAATGTTATGTGGCAGTTTTTAGTTTGGTGTTGAGTTGAAAATGGCATTGGAATATTTAAGCATGTGAATAAGCTAGCTCTGTCTCTATTTGGGGCTCCTTATTTTCTGCCTTATGCGGTGACATGTAGCATTTCTGTCCTAGGTGATGATAAGTATGGGCGGAAAGTAATTTTGTTCAGTGCCTGTCGGATGCCTCCTAGCTATCAGCTGGATCATGTGAAGCTGCTAAGGTGAGTGTTGCTCTGTCTGACTTGCTTAATCTTTGAATTTCCCCAAATGCTTCTCCATCCAAGAAGCTCCCTCAGTTCTAACTGGCTGGTGGGGAATGGAAGGATTTATATTCTTTGTAGTCATCTGGTTGTTTGCACTCTAAGGGCTCTCAGAGAAGAATATAAATCCTTCTTTCCCTACCATTCAGTTAGAACTGAAGAAACTTCTTGGATGAGAAGTGAAATGTTTTCAAAGAAAAACCCCAAAAGAAATAAATCCCTTTTGCCTTATGGAAAAAGCACCTTTGGAATGTTTTTGATCAACCATTAAGGGAAAATTCTTTAAACACTCATACCAGTAGTTCATTTGTCAGCTATTCCTAGTCACATGTTAGAATCCATATCTGTCTTTATACTGTATATAGAAATTGGATTGTTATTGCTCTGATTAAGTACTGATATAATTACTGACCGCCATCTCTCTTTCTTCAGCTATTTGAAATATACACTGGACCAGTATGTGGAGAGTGACTATACCCTAATATATCTGCATCATGGTCTGACCAGTGAAAACAAACCATCTTTAGGTTGGCTGCGGGATGCGTACCGGGAATTTGATCGCAAGTGAGTGGGCTGTGTTTTGAATTTTAAAAGAGTTAAGATAGTCTGGATAAGGATAGAATAAATAAAAATGAGAGTATAATATAGTTTTATGGCCTCCTTGGGTGAGCGATTTAAGTTGATTTTCTTTTTTTCTAAAATTTATCTGATTTTCTTGATTTGATAATACCAAATCAAGTTTTTTTCAATTAAAAATGTTTCAGATGAATCATAATTCTTTGTTTTTCAGATACAAAAAGAACATCAAAGCATTGTTCATTGTGCATCCAACTATGTTCATCAAGACACTGCTGATTCTCTTTAAGCCCTTGATCAGGTATGAAAATATGAAGACGCTTTGTTGGTAATAGTATGGATATAGTACAAAGTGGTTAGGAAGTGAAGTGTTTTTTTAGTGTTTTTTTTAAAGTAGGCTTACAATTATAAGATGTAATTTTAAAAATTATATTGTTTTTGTCTTCCTTCCAGGAAGGAGTTTGAGGATACATTATTTCCCTAATTTTTTCCTTACAAAAATGGATGGATTGGGCTGAGAAAGATGTTGTATATGGTTTTTATATTTGGTTTAGCAAAGCCATTTGATCCAGTGTTTCATGATATTTTGAATAGCAATCTGTTAAGTTTAGGCTGGTGAGATGATATTTGAATAGCCAAATACCTGGTTCAAAAATCATACTCAAAAGAGCGCTCCTCAATTATTCCTTATCAGTCTAGATAAGGGTATCAAGTGAGATGCCGAGGTTGAGTCCTGGGCTCTCTGTTTTTCATTATTTTTACAGTTTGATTGAAGAGGTGGAGGTAATGCTTATCAGATCTGCAGGTGACACAGTAATGGATGTGATAGCTAATTCCATAAATGAAATTCAAAACCATCTTGATAGATGGAAAAATAGGCTAAGTTTAACAGAATGAAATTGAACAGAGGCAAATGTAAAGCTTTTCACTTAGAAAACCAAAATTAAATCCAGAGCTGTAGGCTGGGAAACTTTATGGCTTAGTAATAATAGTATTTATAAGCCGTTCTTGGAACAGCAGGTGATTACAAACCATAAAAATAATAATTAAAAAACTCTCCAGTTTTGGGCAATACAATAAAATTCAGAGAAACTAGAATAGGAGCAGAGAAGGGTAAGAAGACTGATGAAGGGACTGAAAACTACATTTTACAAGGAGTGACTGGGAGAACATTTGAAAAAATATGATAAGAGTATGCTAGTACTCTTCAAATAACTTTTTCATAGAAACAGCTCAAAGTCTCTGTGTCCTTGTGCAAAATACAGAAAAATGGGTGAAAATTATGGGAAGGTAGATTCTAATTAAACATTGAAAAGAATAATAAAAGCACTTCAACAATTATTCTGAGAGATGGATGTCTTTATGTGGAAGTTAGGGATTTGTTGGGAATGATTTAAATTTGATTCCTGTGTTGAGCAGGAGTTGGATCCCATGGCTTATATGGCACCTTCTAACACTGCAGTTCTATGATTTATTTTACAGCTGTGTAGTTCATGGACTATTATGGGAGGATATAAATAACCTCATTTTTCATCTAGACCTCTCAGTGTTCCAAATCTTCCTATTACCACAACTCAACTGTTGTGTATCAGTAGTTCAATATTTTAGCCACCATACTATCTAAGTACAGTAGGGTCAGTTCATTCAAGTTATGGGAGTTCCATTTCTAGTTGAACAACTTGCACATGATGAAACCAAGAAAAAAGATACTTTATTTTATTGACTGACCTAGCTGATGACCCAGCTTCGCCCAGGTATAGCTGGATCTGCCAAAGTTGTCCCTCCACCTCTGCTGCTGCCTCCTCCGTTCCCACTTGGCCCCAAAGTTGTCCTGTTGCCTCTGCTGGGTCCAAACTCTTCCTGGTATTGTCGCTCACCCACCAGTTGGCCAGCTGGCCTGCTCTTAGCAGAGTCAACCTCATCCCGTTACTGCCTCTTCCTGATGGTAGCTGCCTTCAGAGCGTCCTGGAAAGCTTGTAGTGAAGTGTGGCTTGACGCTGCTTTCTTGTGCCCCTTGTGGCATACTGTGAAGGTGTCAGCATTATCACCACAGTGAAGGGGTCAGCACTTCGGCATACTTTTTAGGGGTCACAGACCCCTCCGACAGCGCGTTGTACCCCCACAGTGTTTGTTGGCAGAGGATAAGCTATTGGTGTGCCAAGTTTGGTGTAAATTGGTGCAGCCATTGAAGAGCGTATATGGCACATACATACATACACACATACATACATACATACATACATACATACACACATTCTCTTATATATATATAGATTGATTTATGTGCCACCTAACCTGTCTAGAAGTGACTCTACTTTGCACATGTTCAAAAGCCCATCCATTTTATATGTCCAAAATAGACAAAATATTTCAAACTGGGGCTACATGAATCATTCAGTACAAATAACCAGGATTGGACTGGATTTTCCAAGCAATGAAATTGCAGATGAGATGGCATGTAACAAGGCTACCTCTCTGTGTGTACATCTCATATGCCACAATGCTGTAGTTTTACAATAATGTTCCTTATTTATTCAAAATATTCTTGCATTTTCCCCTCCAGAGTTAATTTTGATATGCATATGACTTGTACTACAGAACATATTTCCTATTTTCTACTTATTTTCTTTGTAGTGTAGTGCAAATATTACCTGCAGTCCAGTAGTTTAGCATTATGAAAAATAATACTGAAACTCACTCTTATTTACTGATAGCTTCCATAATGTGTCTACTTTATTATTATTATTATTTTTACATATCTTAAACAAATGCCTTTGCCCTATGGAGATCCAAAATGTCTAACTTGTGTTGAGCTGCTATTTGTATTGTTTAGTGTTGGAAATCTTCTAGACATCTGATTGCTGAGGATTTCTTCTCTTCTGTAAATGATTTATTGTGAAAGACTGAAGTTTCTTTTATAAATAAAATTCTGTGGAACTGCATTTGGACAAGGATCAGTTTTTAGTCTATTGTGAAATCTAAAGATGAACAATTTTAGTAGTATATAAATTGCCAATTGGTGCAGGGACTACTGCACAAGAGCATCCTTCTCAATGCCATTGTTGTCTGTTCATTTCATCCTTGAATATACTAATACTTATTTTTTCATGTACCGGGTTATCGACTGTCTTGCAGCTTTAAGTTTGGACGGAAGATATTCTATGCAAACTATCTGAGTGACCTTGAGGAGCATGTGAAGTTGGAACAGTTGGGAATCCCAAGCCAGGTGCTAAAGTAAGAACAGATTGCTTATTGACTATCTTATTTCAAGCTTCTGTGTTTGGTTTCTTTGCACAGTATGGTTTGATATAGGCAGTCCTTGACTTACAACCATTTATTTAATGACCATTTGAAATTCCAGTGGCACCGAAAAAAGGGACTTATGACTGTTTTTCACACTTACAACTGTAGCATCCCAAGGATCACCTGATCAAAATTCAGATGCTGGAGAATTGGTGTGTATTTATCATGGTTGCAGTGTTCCAGGGTCATGTGATCCCCCTTTATGATCTTCTGACAAGCAAAGTCAGTGAGGAAGCCAGATTTATGTAACAACTGGGTTACAAACTTAACTGCAGCAATTCACTTAACAACTGTGACAAGAGAGGTCATAAAACGGGTCAAAACTCACTTAACAACTCTTGTTTAGCAATGGAAATTTTGGGCTCAAGTGTGATCATAAGTCAAGGACTACCTGTACTTTGAACCATTTGGATGCATCCCAGCAAAAGATGGGGAGACTTTTTTTTACAGTCTTTGTGCTGGATACTTACTCCCAGTTATTCAACTTATTGATCCTTTACCTTATACTGAGAATTTACTCTTAACTTTCTTAAGCAGAGATTATTTTAGGTGCCATCTTTAGTGCACTGTAAATCTAACCTGCTCATTCCAAATTAATTTTTTTTGCTCAGTTGCCTATAACCTTGATGTCCTAGGTTTTATTAGAGTTTCTAACAGTTAGTTAGTTAGTTAGTTAGTTAGTTAGTTAGTTAGTTAGTTCGTTAGTAGACGATGTAACTGTTATAGAGAATATATTGTAATACAATTTTTCACAAAGTAGTGCATCAATGGATGCTAGTTAAATAAGAATTTTCTGTGTAGGAGAGATTTCATACATACCAATGTTTCTTTCATTGTAGGTATGATGAGTATCTGAGATCACTACAAAAACCTGCCCAGGTACCTCAGAAAGCAACACCACCCCGTCCACCTCTGCCAAATCAGCAGTTTGGAGTTTCTCTCCAACAGTGAGTATTTCCATCTCTTTATTTTAGTTGGTGTACTAGAGATGCCTGCACATTTTCTCTGGGTGGCATTATTATTAATGTTTCCAGTCCAATTACTGCTGTAATTCTGCCAGGCTGAGCTACCAAGATCACCACAAGAGAGATCCTGGATATTAATTAGTTTTAGGGTCTTTTCTCCACCCCCACCCCCCAAATATGTGTGTTGTATGAGTGATTCCTTTAGAAAGGTTGGTGTAAAATTATTTCTAGCTTCTTGCAAAGGAAAGATAAATATTTAAGTTTCTCCTCTACCAACAGGCTGAAGGAGAAGAGCTCAGACCGGAATCCTATCCCGTTGGTGGTCAGAGAAACCACGGCTTATCTACAAGAGCATGGTAAGAGCAAGGAAAATGCATGTTCAGATTGATCTGTCCCCTCTAGTATCCCCTACAGGGATGCTTTGCTTGGATGAGCTTAGCTATTTTCAGATGTCTTAGCGTTTTTCTAATTCCACACTGAAAAACAGTGCAATTCTATATACAGCAGTATTGTAGCTGTTTCCATGTAAATATCATGGTCAAAATTTCTCTAAATCCTTTGGAGAACTTGCAGTCTTCTGGCTTTGTCGTCCAGTTCTATAATTGGCAGAATAGATACATTGTTTTTAGGGCTACATAATGCTTATTGCTCATGTCTGTAATAATACAGTTACTCTGAGCTCTTTCCCTTCCTGCCTCTTACAGCTCTCACCACACAGGGGATTTTCCGGCGATCTGCAAATACACAAACAGTAAGGGAGGTTCAACAGAAATACAACATGGGTAAGTGTCTGCTACAGGTAGTCCCTTCCATTTGTCTTTCCCTTCTGTATGGGCTTTAAATTTGCCCTTGGCATGTGGAACTTCTGCCATATTGCAGGTTACGCTTTGGCTATTGCTCTGAACCACTTTATTCTCTCTTACCCAGGATTGCCTGTGGATTTTGCAACCTATGAGGATGTGCATCTTCCTGCTGTAATTCTCAAAACCTTTTTGAGGGATCTGCCTGAGCCTTTGCTCACCTTTGGTCTCTACAGCGATGTTGTCAATTTCTACAGTGAGTGCTTATCAAGATGGTCCTAATCCCATATCAGTAATCTTTTCTCAGGATGCCTAACCCAGAGATAGGATTGTCTTTGAGAATAGTAGATGACTTATTTTTTCAAGTTAATATAATTAAATTTCTATTGATTAAGAGACTCTCTTCAAGTGTTTTTTCTCTGCAAGGTAATCTCTTCCTATATTAGCTGGAATTGGGAATGTTGGTGCATATCACACTTGTTTTCTTTTCCTTTAAGATATGGAAGAAGAAAAGAGTATAGAAAGTGTTCGCAAAACACTTCAGAGTCTTCCAGAGGAAAACTATCAAGTTCTGTGTTTATTAATGAACTTTCTTGGGCAGGTGAGATTGGTGTATTACATACTTTTCAAATTCTCAGTCATAAGATGTGGTGATGATGGTTGGCTTATGTAGTTTTAAAACAAATTTGAAAAGTTAATGGAGGGTGCCTATCATTTATTATTACTCATCATAATATGATAGGCACCCTCCATTTATTTTGTATAACTCTGTGTTTGGAAATAATCTAAATTTGAATATGAGATACATTGTTCAGAAGACCCGTGAAGAATTTGATCTTCACCCTGTAAGGGAGCATAAGGCCCTTTGCTTCCTCATGATTCTCATCTTTAATCTTTCATGTTTGATTAAAATATATTGCAATTTTTTATTTGGCTACGACAAGCTGCCCAGAGTTTTAAAATGATGGGCATCATACAAGTTTAATAAGTTATTAGTTACTATTTGGAAATGAGGTGCTACAATAGGTGAACTTACATTTTTCCTGTGTATCCAGTCTGTATCCCTTCTTACGGTGCTCCATCCTGATCCCCTTTCCTCAGTCACTGACAGACATTCTACTTGTGAAAACATAAGGCTCAGGTTCCCCCAAAGCACTTCACTGTTGAGCAGTGATTAGGAAATTTCTATATCCATACTGAAATTAGATCACTAGGGTGGGTCCTTCCTAAGACTGTGGCCATTAAACAATTAACAGGTGCCTAGTCATTGTAGAAGTGGATAGCTTTATACATATCTTAAATCAATCAAATATGTAAGATCACTCAACTCACAATGTCTGCGTGATAAGTTGCTCACATGTCCTTAGACAGTTGAAGTGGCTTACAAATAAATAAATATCTACCAATTAGATTTTTGTTGTTATTCCATAAAAGTTTGAAACCAACAGCATAAAAGAAATTAGCAGATGACTGATTCTATAAACAGCGGGAAGAAACAAAGATTTGTAATTAAAGGCTTGTCATCTACTAAACAGCAGGTATTCTAAACTCTCAATTCTACTATTTTATACGCAAGACAGCTTTGGCCTTTATATGTAACCTGAGAGTTGAATAGATGGTAAGGAGCTAAAAAACATTGAACCAAATTCCCATTTTCTTTTGAGTGGTAAGAATAACTTTTCTTTCTCTTTTTCTCCCGTTACTTCACAATGTAGGTCTCTGCCAACAGTGATATTAACAAGATGACCAATGCCAATCTGGCAGTAGTTTTTGGCCCAAATCTGCTGTGGGCTAAAGATGCAGCTATAACCCTCAAAGCCATCAATCCTATCAACACCTTTACCAAGTTCCTCTTGGACAACCACATGCAGCTTTTCCAGAACACAGAGGCTTGAGCCATAAGCTGTGTGTGCCAGCACGCTCTGTGTCCACTGTGATCATTCCTTTCTTCTTCTCCTCCTTTTCTTTTCTACCTTGCTTTGGAGATGTGGCCGTTCTGAGGAAGATCCTGGTGGTGTGTAGCATGAAAGATGGTTCGCTTGTGTGTGTGTATGTATGTATGTGTGTGTGTGTATGTATGTATATTCCTCACACATCTCAACAGCCTGCACCCCAAAATACAATTCACCATGGAAATAGAATCTAACAACCAACTCCCCTT
>JANHFR010001344.1:173386-189611 GCA_032468015.1 Mimophis mahfalensis | reverse complement strand
GAGTCACTGAAGCAATTGGTGTGAGCTTAAATGGACTCTGGGGGATGATAGAGGACAGGAAGGCCTGGAGGAACATTGTACATGGGGTCACGATGGATCGAACACAACTTCGCAACTAACAACAACAACCATGCAAGCATGTTAAAAAATATGGGGCTGGAGAAAAATAATGGAAACAAGAACAAGAAATATAAAGCTTGATATAGACAACACAGAATACATTAGAAGTTCTATTCATTTTTTGGTTCTGGGGATGATCAAAGTTAGTATTACCTGTACAATATGACATATTCATGACCTTGTTTCCTTGAGAGTCTATAGGCTGGTGTCACCCTTGTTATAGCAAGCAAAGATTTCAGCAGTAGAGACAGCCTATTATACACAGTGTAGGAAACTTTGGTTTCTTTATCACATCTGAAAACATACATAAACATAATTAGTCCAACATTCCAAGAATCGATAAATTCTGAAATGAAGCAACAGTAATCCTCAACTTATGACCACAATTGAACCCAAAATTTCCATTGCTTAGCAAGGCAGTTAATTAAGTGATTTTTATCCCAATTTATGACGTTCTGGCCACACTTGTTAAGTGAGTCACTGCAGTTGTTAAATGTATCATGTGGTCATTAAGTGAATCTGGCTTCCCCCATTGACTTTGCTGGTCAGAAGACAGTTGAGAATGTTACAAATGGTGATCACATGACTCCAGGATAGTGCAACTGTCCTAAATACACGCCAGTTGCCAAGTGCCTGAATTTCGATCACGTGACTGGGACAATGATGCAACGGTTTAAAGTGTGAAAACTTTTTTCAATGCCATTGTAACTTTGAACAGTCATTAAACAAATGGTTGTAAGTTAAGGACTATCTGTACTGAATTATCACTGTAAAAAAATAAAACTATAAGGTTATACTTTCATAGAGTTCAAAGCCAATTAATATATCTACAAATTTTGTGTAGTACATCAGTTATTTACCGTATCTTTTGCACTATAAGATGCTCTGGAACTTCAGACGCACCTAGCTTTTGGGGAAGAAAACAAGAAAAAAAAAATCTGTCTCTGCCTCCCAGTATCCATCTGGTATTCATCTGGCTAGCGTCCTTGCAACATCAGAAAACAGCCAGGTCAGCTTCAGCCCGTTATTGCAGCCCCAGCTTCTGGCTCATCAGGGCTCTGCTCTGTTGCCCCCACCTCTGGTCAACTGAGCTAAGCTGCTGCCACCGCTGGGGAACACTGGAGCCTTTGCTGCCGATCAGCTGATTGGCAGTTGGATTGGCCTCCTGGAATATCACCGATCAGCTGTTCTAGGCAGCAGGGAATGCCGCCACCGCCTATCGCTACCACCTAGAACAGCTGATCGGAGGTATTCCAGGAGGCTAATCCAACTGCCAAACAACTGCTCAGCAGCAAAGGCTCCAGCGTTCCCTGGCTGGAGGTGATGCGTCTTATAGAGTGGATATTGTGGCGGTGACCCCCCTCCGCCCGCTGCAATATTTGCTCTATAAAATGCACAGACATTTCCACCCACTTTTTTTGGGGGGGGGGAGAGAGAATCTTATAGTATGAAAAATACAGTAATTCTAATTCAAATGAAGATGTTTGCTTCTCAAATATCAGAGAGAAACAATATCTTAAGTAACGATTAAGGCATTAATCCAGGAACACTATAGAATAAAGTTATATAGAAATGGGTGCATATTACAATATATCTTTGCTCGATATAGAATACATAAAACAGTTTCTTCCACAACAGTCATAAATTAGAATTGGATATATTTTTGGCATGTAGAAATATGGTCTATTTTTAATTTGGATGCACCAAAACTCAAAAAAGTTTGTTTTCTAATGCATGAAACCATGATTTATCAAACCCCGACCCATGGACTTCATTTGCAATGGGACCAAATTGTCTCAGCAATTTACATCATTTGCATTTGATGATACTATCACACAAATGTCATTGATGCAAATGAAGTAATTTACATTATTTGGTTAATGACATCATAATGCAAATAAGATAATTTCTGCAATGACATGTGGGTAGTTTTCATTTAATGACAACTGGACTTGGCAACTTGGTCACTAAGCAAAGTGGTTACTAAATGAAATCACAAGTCTTATGACTTTATTATGAGAGATACTTTGCTATCACTATAACTACAAATGATTGCTAAATGAGGCAGCTGCTAAGCAAGGACTACCTCTGCTTCTGTTAGAACAAGCATTTCCCTCATCCCAATTAATATGAAGTTCCCTTCTATACTCATTTCCTGAACAGGAATGCAATATTAACTAATTACTATACTTCTAAAAATACTATTGTGGAATGAAACAAAGTCCATTGATGATAACAGATGTATCTAAATCCCATAGGTTTTTGCAATACATAAGTGTATTTAATGAAAAGGGAACTGTGAAATGAACAAATTTCTATCTGGCTTCCTGACATATGAAAATGTTTTTAATTGGATAATTTAGAATTATTATTTTACCATCTCCAGCCCCCACTTTCTACCTTTTTCCATTTGCAGAACTAGCAGGCTCTATTCTGCATTATTATCTTTAGCTTCTATGAAAGCTTACTAAGCACATTTTAGCGCTTTAGACATTCTTGAAAATAAGGATGCTTCTATGGACTGGCATCTTGACCTATAATATGCCACCTTGCCACTTTTTAACTGAAATGTAAATTGAAATGTAAAGTCAAGCAGGGCACAAAAGGGAGTATCAGCAGACTTATAAGCACATTTGGTACAACACTGAAAGCCTTAGTTTTAGGATAATTATGCATGATACAAAAGACTGGTGTGCCCATTGGTTCTAGTGATTCACTAACGTTAAGTGTTCACATTCAAGCATGTTGCTTGTAACAATGTTATACAGTGGAACCTCGGATTGTGAATGCAATCCGTTCTGGGATTGCGTTCACAATCTGAATTGGTTGTGTCCCAAAGCGACGCTTACTGCACATGCGCAGGCAATTCTGCGCATGCGCAGACAGGAAAATGGCGCAAGAAGGAAGCTTTTTGCACCATTTTTGTTCAGAAGCTGAGTTTTGGATCGTAAACCAATCCAGAACTTGGCAGAATTTCCTGTTCAGCACCCGAATTGCTTGCGAACCGAAGTGTTTGCAACCCGAGGTTCCATTGTAGCTTTAAAACAGGTAACTGAGTTAGTTACTTGCATTGTTTCTCTTCTCATTTCCCTTTTCTTTTACACTATGTATTTTCGGCTTCCAAGCATCCTAGGGACAGGTAGTGTCCTTTCTGTTATTGGTGTGAGCCTTTCTGATAGATTTTTCCCCCCACTTAAGATAGGAATGAAAATACTTTAAACGGTAACTTACTTTTCATTCATTTCTAAACACCAAATTTCCAGCTCCATGGAATCTCCCTGCAGTGGGGGGGAAAAAAAGTATTTCAACCACACCTTTATCATGACAAAGCTTTTACTTGTAAAAAAAAGTGCCTAGTACAGATGAGTCAGTGGGTGTTGCTGAAAGTGAGACAAATGAAACTTTAGGTAGACTTAACATTAATAGAATTTCCAAATTATGAAAAGTGATATCTTCATATTAAATATCATACAAAAGAAGCTCAAGTTTTGTCACTACCAAATGCAGGACAAAAAATAATGGATTGATAAAATGTTTTATAAAGCTTGCTAAATTTCAGTTACATGGGAAATCGATCCTAGACTTTGGATGCACTCTGTTAGTCCATTTTGGGTACCTTAGTTCAGAAATTGTTGTCCCATGGTGTACCCTTTCACCCAACTAAAGATTATTAGAATGAGAGCTTTAGTAGTAGACTCTTTCTCACTGTTTAAGGCAATTCCAAACAGAATTCCTAGAAAGAAGATCCTATGTGTAACAATGTTTCAGTGACTAAACAGAGTAGTTTCTGTTTTTTATATAAAAATGAAAATTATAATGCTGCTAGCAGTGGTTTACTTGAACCCGCTCTTAATCTCATGTTAATTTTCACATGATTTGAAGCCACGTAACAAAAATTGAGATGAAATTGAATAAGAAAAAAAGAATGGTTGGTTCAGGTTATACCTCGGAGGTTTTAAGGGAGATTTCCACACACATTGACCGCCCAACAGCAGGCAGCTGTCCTGCCAAAGCTTTTTTTGCTTCATGAGTAACTTCTGGTATGTCTTTGATTGCCAAGTTGAACTGTAAAATTAAGAACGTAGATTTTAATTTTCAGGAACCTACTTTAGAAACCTATGTTCTACCGTACTGCAGGAATATGTATAATAAAACACAGTTCACAATAGATTAATCTCACAAGAATAAAGCAAAATATCCTTTGCTGTCCTACATCGCAGGTTAATTGATTTCTTCATCCTGTTGTAGATAATATACAAACACACAGATATACACAAGTCCCATTTGCTTTCACTACCCATCTCTAGAGATCTGGTATGTCACAAATACTCAATCAGAAGATCTAATAAGAACTTGCAAATGGGGAGAATTGCTCTGATACATTCTATATTTAGACAACTACTTTACAAGAGAAGCAAAGTAGAAGCCGCATGCATTTAATATGAACATTATGAATGACGTAACAAAGGGATTGATCTCAAAAATACTTTTTACCCAGTCAGAGCCTGTTGGCGAGGAGGATGAGCGAGTGCAGATTTTTTCTCCAAGTCGGGCCTGCACAATCACCTGTACAGTCTGAAAGACAAAACAGGCTTACTGCATTGGGAAAAGACAAATAGTCAAAAAGTTAAGTAGAGAACACTGACTGAATGGTACCATATTGAAAAAGAAATTAAAGAAGGTACAAAAACCAAAATACTCAACTGTTTGATATCAGAAGTCAGAAATATATGCACGCATTATTAATCGCTCAGATCCTGGGCAGAACACTTCAGGAAATCATATAAATTTTCATATATCTCTTAACAATTTTATCTATAATTTCTTTGATTTAGGGCTGTGCACACTTCAAAAAAGCTTTTTATTTATTTAATAAATTTATATGCTACCCATCTCATATGCATGACTTTGGGTAAAACACAGTAAAGCAACAATAAAAAGCTGAATTAAAAACAGGAGAAATTTCGAAGAAGTTCTTTTCATATTTTTATTACTTTATTGCTGAAGAAAAAGGGCTACCTCTTTAGGGTTATGTTAACTTTAGCACTGAAATTCAGTATTCCTATTTTAAAGCCTAAAATCTGAACACTGAAAAGACATTTCTGAAATTCTTAGTAATTTCTAATTTCTTAGTTTTAAAAAATGTTAGAATTTGATTATACATTTTTGTGTAACTGCCACTGAATTGTTGTGCAAAACTTTAGCTTTTCTTGTGCTGTAGTCTAAACACAATGCACATACAAATAATCACCTTCAAAGCAAAAAATTTTATGAACTTGTCCAAGTCCTTCCTGTCCTGGGAGCTGAGGTCAGTATCCATTGCATATGAAAGTCTGAAACAGGACAAAAAAAATGATTTCACTTTTCCAGTCTCAGAAGTTCTTTTACACAGCCAAACTGTGTAAACATCAACAAGCAGATTTTAAGTCAGCCACTATTTGTGAAATCAATTTGTTCAGTTAAACAGAAATTAAGAAGATTCAGTGAAGATTACATTCTGTTACAGCTGTTGTAAGCATCTGCTCACCTGGTGATTCTGAAAGAGTAGATAGTAAAAAGCAAAATCAAGTAACCTTTTATTTAATATGATGAACTTGATATAAATACATAGTGAATAAGATTAATCATTTGTGAAATGAATTCTAGGTAATGTGATGTGAGACAATGAGTAAGTGCTGACATATCATTGTTCATGATGTAAGTTTATTCAGAATAGACCTGAAACTGAACTCAGCAGTAGTTGATATCATGTCCTTATATATTGTATTTTGGACTGATGATGTGATCAGATAGTATACTGAGAAAACAACAACTATGCTTGATAAAAGTTGAGAGAATCAGAAGACAAGCAGATAAAATGGGTGGATAGATCAAACATATGGGTGGAGAGTCCTTGAAAGGGCTGCAGACACAGAGACACAGCAAACCAGGAAAGCACAAATATACTCTCTACATGACATATTTCAGTGCACATTCCACAAAAAGAATAACTGTCCTCTTTTTAAAAGCACCTTAGACAGTGGAGGGATTCAAATAATCCCACCACTGGTTCGCCACAAATAAGAGTGCGTGTGTGCACAGTTTCCACGCATGCGCATGTGTGCACGCATCATAGGGAACACACTGTTCCCATCCATTTCTGCTCTCTGGAGCAGCGGAAGCTGTTTCTCTGGGCTTCCACTGCTCCAGAGAACAGAAATTGATGGGAACAGTGTTCCCTATGCTACAAAAACCAAAGCTCAGCTGATCCACGCAGCTACTAGTTCTGCTGTGCAAATCAGCTGAGCTTAAAAAAGGGAAAGGGCCAGGTGGGTGGGGCCAGCCAGGGGTGGTATTTGCCAGTTCAGCGAACCACCCCAAATTTTGTCACTGGTTCGCCCAAACCGATAGAATACCACCACTGACCTTAAAGTCTACTAACAAACCACCCTGGCTCTTTGGAATAAATATGGCATACACCCCAACATGTCCCTACCAAGAATAATGAGTGGAGTCAAAGATCTAATACCAAAGAAAAACAGTAGGGAGTCATCTACAAAATAAAATGCAAGGATTCTGAATTACATTATATAAAACAAACAACAGAAATCAGCAGACTGCATTTCCAAACATCAACTAACTCTCAAAAGGCATAATGTAACTTCATTACTCTCCCTCTGCAAAGATATTCTCAAGGATAACTTTACATGGGAAACTGGAAATCTTAGAACAAGCCAGATCAAAAAATACAAGAAAATTATTGGAATTGCTGCTTTCTGAGCAAGTAGCAAGCAGCAGATATTTTAACTTTATTATATTAAAAGGTCTCTACTTGAACCACTCCATCACAGTAGCACAGATCATATAGGAAACAATCAACACAGATATAAGGCAGAACCACCACCTTATCAACCAAGTAATTTACAAAGGTCAAGGCATCAATAACTTACAAGATGCCATCTTCCCAGAGCCATTCCATCAAAGCACGAACAAAGCATGAACGTACAGTAGTAGGAAAGGCAAGATATACAGTCTACCAACCAATAAACCTAATTTCTCTAAAATTCCTGCACTGATAAAGAAGGGTGATGAAAACATATTTGAAGAAGTCTAACAATCTAAAAGAGATTCTGTCAAGAAGATGGCATGTACATGTTGTTATCATGATGCATGTGACCTTCTCATGTATTTGCTTCCTAATATCTAATGCAAGTACTAGCATTTTGTATATCATAATTTATTATCTGCAGTCCACAAATATCCATGGCTATGGACTATACTCAGAGAGAAGTCAAGATGGTGAGCAGTATAGCCACTAGGGCTGAGCCAGACTTGACAGCACTAAATACTTAGGTGCAGAGCATGCTAGGTACAAAATAGTTTTCTTGTTTCAAGGATAAAAAAAGCTCCTTTCCCTCAAATTTGAAAACATGAAAAACAAGTTGTTCAGATCTTTGTAATAGCTACTTTAAACAACTATAATGAATGATAATACAGCATTAGTACTGTATGCTTATTTAGTGTTCATAGATCCAAGAAAAATCCATTATCATAATTAAAATCAGGGCAGGGCCAAACTTCCAAACAGAATCTTGTTGGCATTTCACATTGCAATCTCTCAATCTTTTTGTCCAAAAATGACAATTAGTGGTATCAGAGATTAGCTAACTGGTTTTGAGTTTTACATAAAGCAAAGGTAGATGAAGCTTTTGACCTAATCAGCAAATATGAAATTGCTGAAGTACATTATCCTATAAAATGATCTCCATTAAGGAGGGCAGGGTATAGTAGGCTCTGCCCTTCAATAAAGGTTGCTAGGATGGTTTTGGACAGCACATAGCACACCATTATACAAAGGAAATCTGCTGAGGTTACTCCTCTCACAAAGCCTCTCATGATAGTTCCTGCAACTGCAGCTTTCATTCTTCCTATGATATCGAAACAACTCAAATAAACCAATGCTTTATAGTTCCTAAGAATGCCTGCAATGCCTTTATGAGGCCGATATCTATTATTGGAAATAAAGATGCTACACGCCAGTGACTGCAGCGTACAAGTTTCCGTCAAGAAAAAGAATATGTTAAAATCAAACTTAGCATAATGAGGTGGTAAGTGAAAGGAGAAAGAATTAAAAGATAGATTATTATTTACCAGACTAACTACTTTACTAATATGGTGGACGGAAAGATCCCAGAAGCCTAAATTTAAATACAAAGCACGTACAGGTAAGTTGAAGTCATCCCTCAAACAGCTCTCTTCTATTTAAGGCTCTAAATATGGGGTGAGAAACAAGAAGACAAAACAAGTAATCCTTGACTTACGACAACAATTGAGCTCAACATTTCTGTTGCTCAGTAAAACAGTGGTTAAATAAATTTTGCCCTATTTTACAATCTTTCTTGCCACAGTTGTTAAGTAAATAATTGCAGTTGTTAAGTTAATAACATGATGGTTGAGTGACTCTGGCTTCTCCATTGATTTTGCTTGGCAGAAGGTCAAGGTATCACATGACCCAGGGACACTGCAACTTTGTAAATATGAGTTAATTGCCAAGTGTCTGAATTTTGATCATGTGACCGGGGATGCTGCAACAGTCCTGTGAAAAACTATTGTAAGTCAGTTTTTCAATGACTTATATGACTCAGATATGAATCACTACAGTAGCACTGTGATTGAACACAAATCACAGTAAGTCATTTTTCTTCGATCAAAATTAGTTGAATTTACACAGGTTAATCTGCAATTTATTTAAAAATCACAATGGCTAAAAGTTCACTCACACAAACGTAAAGACATTAGCTTAAATGAATGAATTAGTGAAATGTGCAAATCCATCCCAAATACCAACCAGTAGAAATATAAAGCCGGGGAAGATACATACCATGGTTGATAGTCTGCAAGGAGAATTAAGAGGTCAGACTGCCCTGCCCATTTTCTCGTATGACCATTCGTTGAGATGGTCATCCACCAACCCTTCTCAAAATCCAAAATCTGGACTAGGGTGTGTAGACGTCGTAATTCTCTTTTTTCTCTTCAGTTCAATATTCCACATACCATCTTCTGCCCCTTACTTGTTTTATTGTAATTCAGGAAGGCCAATATATTTGGGAGCTGTAACCTATGAAGATCTATGTTTATCTGAGATGCAGGAAGCAATCGTTACCTGCGCAAGAGAGGCTGAGGTGACAATTCGAGGTTTCATCCCGGGATTAACCCAAGAGGCTTCTCCTAGCCCCTTTGCTTGGCCATATTCATCTGGCTTCTCTGACTCCCCACCTCTCCGTCTTGATGCAGGATGGAAGATGCCTCTTGTTTTCTTCCTGCTGAGGATCTTCTCGGTTTCAGAGATCAGTGTCTTTTGCAATGGGATCTTCTCTGTCCAACTAAGAAGGAAAAGCACTAAGGAACCTCCGTGTCTATGCGTTAGGCGACTGGCTGAGCTGCCTAAATTTCCTCCTGGATACAGCCAGGAAAGGCGCAAATGAGAAGGAGTCTCAATTCTCAGCTTGGCTCTTGAGGGGTGAAGAGCGCGGTTGGAGCTTTATAACCCCGAGCTAAAAACCAGAATTTGGCCCCGGGGAGGCGGCAGCACCAACACCTCAGAAATGCCTCCGGCTCGGCTACGAATAGACTCCGGGCCGAGTGGCGCTTGTTTCCCGATAAGAAGCCGCCCGAGAGGCGCTTGTGCTCAAAGAAAACCGCGGGCTGGTTGCCCCGCTACCGGGTTTCTTCGCTGGAAACTGCGAGGGGCCGCGACGGCGCCTCACCACCGCGGCCTCCTCCCCCGGGATCCCGTCACCGCCGCCATTGCTGTTTGTTTTCATCGGCTTGAGGCAAACGAGGCAATCGGGGCGGCACTTTTCACACGGAGTCGAGATTATTCTCCCCACCCCCCGCCTTCTCCCGCAGTCTGATTTCTGCCTCCGTCCAGGGGAATTAGGCCGCAACGCTCATAAACTGATGAATAAGAAGGCCCGGGTGCAAATGTGTGTGTGTGTTTTAAATATATCTTTTAAAAAAAATCATACTTGTGAAGAATCTGCGTTTGGGAAACGGCAGCTCCCGCGAGACTGGAGAGCTCCGCCTGGCTTGCCAGGCGCTGGGAAGAAAACCCGGAATCGGCGTTTTTGGCTCCTTCGGATTCATCCTAAAATGGAGGGAAAGAGGTGAACGTAGAAGGCTGTTTTTTCCCCCCCACGACATACATTTCCCCCCTCCCGGATCACATATCCTGCACGTCCTTCACAGCTTTAGACATTCTGGGGAATGCAGTTCCTAACACCGGCTTTCAGTCCCCCCAAGTGACTTCCAAGCAAACCCTTCCTCGACCCTGACAAGAGTCTCTAGGTAGGGGCTAAGGGCGATGGGTGCAATGCTTCGTACTTTAAAGCATTCTCTTATGCAACTTAGCTGATTGCTGTTTGGGCCGCTCATTTCAAAGTAAGTCTTAGTTTGTATCATAAATACATTGATATGGAATATAAGGTTCCCATCGTCAGCTCTAGCTTGTTTTGAAATGGGCTAATTGCATGTTTCTCTGCCCTTCTCCAGCTGCTTCTTTTGTCCTCGAGCCCTGCTTTATCATATATATGTATATCGAATGCCCATTCTCTCTCTCTCTCTTTCATGCATCTTTACCACCATCGATTATCAGTGCTTCCTGTTCTCTTTAATTAAAATTGGTTCTTTGTATCTTAAATCTAAGACAAAGTTCCTCAAAGTGGATCAATATTGACCTTCAAGGGTTGATGGGATTATCTGGTATTGTTTGTAGTACTATTACTTCAAGTGTTATTTATTTTCATATAATATTGGGTGGGGGTGTCAATGAACAGTCTGAGGTTTCATGAAGGGGTCAATGTACTTAAGATTTGGGGACCCTTGGTTTAGGACCATAGCAAGTAACCTGCAAGACATGCTAGATCAAAATGTGCTTGTGTGATTTGTGGCTCAATATGTCATACAAGGGGATGCAGTGGCTCAGTGGCTAAGACCCTGAGTTTGTCGATCAGAAAGGTCGGCAGTTCAGCGGTTCGAATCCCGAGTGCTGCATAACCGAGTGAGCTCCCATTACTTGTCCCAGCTTCTGCCAGCCTAGCATGTAAAAATGTAAGTAGAAAAAGCATATAAAATTGCAAGTAGAAAAATAGGGATCACCTTTGGTGGGAAGGTAATAGAGTTCTGTGCGCCTTTGGTGTTTAGTCATGCTAGCCACATGACCACGGAGACGTCTTCGGACAGCGCTGGCTCTTTGGCTTGGAAACGGAGATGAGCACCGCCCCCTAGAGTCAGGAATGACTAGCACATATGTGCGAGGGGAACCTTTACCTTTACCTTATGTCATACAAACAAGTTTTCTACCTTAATAAAACAGCCGTTGCCAGGATCATTATTGAAGGTCCCTTATTTCTCCAAACAATTTGTAGCTTGAGAAATGTATTTGGCTGTACAAATACAACCCTAACCCTAACCCTCTAAATGTGCTGGTATCTAATAGTGTAGGGATTCACAATAATGGATTATGCAATTTGTTTAAGCATATAAAGGTAAATGTTTCCCCTGCCCAGTCATGTCTGGCTTGAAGGGCCAGTGCTCATTTGTTTCTTAGCCGAAAGAACCAGAATTGTCTGAAGACATTTCTGTGGTCATGTGACCAGCATGACTATAGGTCGAAGTACACAGAAAGCTGTTATGCTGTTACCTTCCCGCTGAAGTGGTACATATTAGTCTACTTAACTTTGCATGCTTTCAAACTGCTAGATGGGCAGGAGCTGGAGCAAGTAACAGGAGCTCACCCTGTTGCTCAGAACCTGGGCTAAGAGCTTTCCAGCTGACAAGCTTAGTGTTTTAAACCAGTGAGCCATTGTGCTCCTACTTTAAAGGGTATGTACATATGTGTGTGTGTGTGCACACACACAAACACACAAACAATAGTAAATGTTTTCAAAAGATTACTGAAATCTGATTTTAAATAAATAAAAAATAGTATTTTATAAACTTTGCAATTATGTTAATTGTACTTTAGTAGGAACTCTAGAGGCTGGGGGAAAAACAGTGTAAGTTAGGACCCTGTGTGAAGTATGTTTCTAACGCCACATTATGTCCATATTATGTCTGGAGGCAAACTGCTGAGGGTTCAGACAAGAGCAAGGTTAAGTATATTCAAAAACTGGCTAAACATTAATTTCCAACCATAAGACCTCTCTTATTTTGTTTGACACATATCATTGTACCTGGAAGCAACAAATTGGAGATAAAGTTCAAAAATTGGGCTAAGCACCAGAAATAATACTTCTAAGGTTAAAGACATATTTAGTTACGGAAATGAATGACCATGTATTTTTGCCTGTAGATGGTGACCTCTTAGATGAAAACACACATAATTGGCATCAAATGTTAGATTGTATAAATCTGGAAATTAATAAGATAGTTATATTTAATGAGGAAAATTGTGCAAATGATCTCAAGTTATACAGTATATAAATGGCACAAAAGTGGATCAAACAGATTAATGTTTAGAAAACATTTTCTTAAACTTGTTTGACTGATTTGGAGAATGTAAACATGTTACCAATTTCTTATGGAATATATACACCTTGAGTTTTATATGTGACATTGGGTCAATAGTAATTATATATTCTTTCATGCTAAAATATTCCCCGGCCCTGTAAAATTTTAACTTAAAAAAGTCATTAAATTTTTGCCAGAGAGATTGCTATAATTCATCATTAACTGAAGGTCAAGAGCAAAGTCTCATGGAGACCTCATTTCTTTCTTTTCCAGTAAAAATTTTTTGCTAAGCATTTGGCACATAATACCATAGGAAATCTTTATTATATACAGTATCTTTTGCTTGCATTCACGGAATATTATACAGTACTTTGGTTTTACAGCAATAATATCAAAATGAGAGTTCCTATTTATAAATGAATTTCCTGTCCTATTCAAAAATTGTGCTATTTAAGTCAATGTGATTTATGTTGAACTAAAGTAGGAAGAAGAGAAGGAAAATTGTGCAACATGCTGTATTTTCTTTTTTGCTTTCTTTTGACTACATTCTTTTCTAATGAAGGTCAACACAGAGAAGGAAGATAAATCTATTATGGCTATTCCCATAGCAGTTATTGATTGTGACCTCTTGCTATATGGACGCGGACATAGGACACTGGATCGCTTCAAGCTGGAAGATGTTACTGATGAATATCTTGTGTCTATGTATGGATTTCCACGTCAGTTCATTTATCATTTGGTGGATCTTCTAGGTGCCAATCTTTCTCGTCCTACTCAACGATCCAGGGCTATCAGCCCAGAGACACAGATTCTTGCTGCGTTAGGATTTTATACTTCTGGCTCATTTCAGACACACATGGGAGATGCTATTGGCATTAGTCAAGCATCTATGAGTCGCTGTGTTGCCAATGTTACTGATGCCTTGGTGGAAAGAGCCTCTCAGTTTATTCATTTCCCAGAGGATGAAGTGTCAATGCAACATATAAAAGATGACTTTTATGAGGTGGCAGGTATGCCAGGTGTACTAGGATTGGTTGATTGCAATCATGTAGCAATAAAGGCACCCAATGCTGAGGATTTATCATATGTGAATCGAAAGGGCCTTCATTCTTTAAATTGCCTGATGGTGTGTAATGCCAGGGGAAAGCTGCTAAGTGCAGAAACACACTGGCCAGGAAGCCTGCAGGACTGCTCTGTGCTTCAGCAGTCAGCTCTAAGAAGCCAGTTTGAAGCTGGTATGCAGAAAGATGGCTGGCTACTTGGTAAGTTCATGCTGATTGCTACTTCTGTAAATCTGTTTGAATAAAGTTCTGATTCATTTACTGGCATGTAAAGTAACCCAAACATAGTTGCATCATAAAATGCCTTTCATAAATATAAAAGGCTTAAGATGTATATTTTGCTAGGATTTCAGATTTAAATATTGGTTGCTGAAAATAAACCTAGAATCTTTTGCTATTTACTTGGAATCTCATTTTTTCTTGATTGTACAGGTGATAGTTCATTCATTCTTCGCACCTGGATAATGACTCCTCTGCATATTCCTGAAACACCTGCAGAGTACAGCTATAATATGGCACATTCAGCAACTCATAATATTATTGAACGAACATTCAGAACACTTCAGGCTCGGTTCCGTTGTTTGGATGGATCAAAAGGGACATTACAGTATTCTCCAGAAAAAGCAGGTAACATCATCCTCGCTTGCTGCGTCCTTCATAATATCTCTCTGGAGCACGGGATGGATATATGGTCTTCCTCATATTCGGAACAAGTGGAACATCCAGAGGAAGAATATGAGCACATGGAATCTCTTGACTCTGAAGCTGACAGAGTTCGCCAGGAGTTATTGCTTACACATTTTAGTTAACCAAATTTGAGAATATCAAGTTGGTTTTAAGAAAGAAGATAGAAGGAAACATAGTTTGAGTTTTTTAATAGAATTTGTCAACAGGAGTGTATTAGTTATCAGTACTTTACAAAAATAACATATTGAATATGTGCGTCTCTTAAGTATTTTGATTTTATTGCACCTGTTGTATCTGTGAAATACATGGTTGTCTTCAATGTCCATCTTTATTAAAAAAAACCCATGAAAGATATATAGTAATATGAAATCTAACATGGTTTATTTTCCGAATAAAATGCTTTAATTTGAATTTTGCAAAATGTGAAATTTTGTTTTCTTTGAAATTAAATTCAAAACAATTAAGTTCAGATGAAATTTATTGCTATCACTATGATATAATTTATTAACTGCATAATTTAAATTGCATTTTAGTTATGAACTGTATTTGTGTAAAATAACATTTGTGTTGAAGTATGGTACAGTTCTCAAAAGATGTGTCACTTCAAAGTTTGTATTCTCTTAATACTAGCATCTTGGCATCACCCTCAAGAATGTAGGTCACAAGGATTATATTAAGACATATTTCATAACTTGCTTCTTCCTTCATGTGACACCTGTGAGTAAATCTGAATACACCTTAAACTACTTTGATAATTGCCAAAAATCTTTATGAACTTATAATGTGGTTCCAAAAAAGGCACATTCAGATCTAATCAGCATCAAAAGAAATAGAAGCACATAAAGAAATCTCACTCTATTTTGCATTGGCCAGATCTTATCTTGACTACTGTGTCCCGTTCTGGCAGTGCACTTTTAAGAAAAAAATTAAGAAATTGGAAAGGTTCAGGGAAGCACAGCAGGAATTATCCCAAGGACTAGAAATTAAATCCATTCTCTTGAATTTAAATGTAATTTTAAGTGTGGGAAATGTTACCCAAGACACGATTCAACCCTTACAACAGGTTTGTCAAACTTACAGTGTCATGTTGTTGTTGTATTGTGACTTTCCCTTTGCTAAAACGGGTGGGTGTGGCCAGTGTATGATGCATCTGACCTGTAGGCTGCAAGTTAGACCTCCCTTCCTGCCTTAGACATCTGTCACAGGTGCTTTAATTTATTCCTGACCTTACTGGACTATAAATGGTTTCTTTTAGCTCACTGATTCTGTAACTAACCTAGGAAATCCAGATCATGTAACCAACTATTAAACACAAAGCCTGCGATTGATTGGGCTAAGAATGCAGATGGTCCTAATTTAACAATTCCTTATTCAGCAACTGAACTTGCAGCTAATAGTTACAACTGATCCTCGAAGTTGTGGCTGTCAAAGTGTCCTTGTGCTGACTTGATTGTACTCTAAACATTGAAAAAGCAGCCTGGATTTCTGATCATCACAGCATTCCATGGTCGTATGATTGTGATTTGGGATCTTTGCTACCAACTTTTGACAAGCAAAATCAATACAGATGCTGACAGGAAGCTGGAGGTACCGTAGCAATCATGTGAAGTCCTTGCTTATTGATGGAAGTGGCTCTTGCTAAATGGTGGTAACTGAGATCTGCTGGAATTGCCATTGCTAACTTGCCTGGATACATTATGCTTTATGATTGCATCTCTAAGTTACAAAAATTCCAGTCCCAAGTACCTTTTTTGAGTGAGGACTACCTGTACAAAATCAAGTAATTGAGTAATGCCTTCCCTGTTCAATAAAGACAACTGCTTCCAGGTAGCTGGCCATGTGTGTCCTTTCAACGTGCTGAGGTCTTT
>JANHFR010001344.1:89142-104066 GCA_032468015.1 Mimophis mahfalensis | reverse complement strand
GATGATTAGGACATCATTTTTTGGTGTTAATTCTAGAAGGTGTTGTAGGTCTTCATAGAACTGGTCAACTTCATCCTCTTCAGCACCAGTGGTTGGGGCATACTTTTAATAAGTAATAATTTTAATAAGTAAGCGCTGTCAAATCTATTGAATGACAGTTTAAGGGTTGGGATTTTTTTGTGGGTGGGCAAATGAAATTATTACTGTAGATTATGGCTTCTGAGATCTAAATATAAATTGAACCTTAGTAAATAACCACCACCAGATAACAATGTGATACTAGATAATGATGCAGCTAGGGCAGTTTGATAGCATACTTTGGGGTCAGTTAGCATGCTAAAACTAAACCTTTAGCTTTGTGCAAATGAAATTGTGCCCTTTGTTGAGGCTTATTAACTGGATATCAGTTTAAATGTTGATCTTTATTCATTAGAAGCTGATTAAATTCTTTAATCTATAATAGAATATTGGCCATTTTATTCATATCAATGTATGATTGCTTGGTACCTGTGAATAATATATTACTTAAGGATGAACAGCCAGCTTGTTTCCAAAGCCATTTTCCAACTAGTTGTACCTCCAGTTTGGTGAGGTTTCTTCAAGTTTGTAATCTGAATTTCAGTCTGCATGTTAGCAATGATCTACTGCCTCAGAAAACTATTGTTTTAGTATTCAGAAAGTTCATATCAAGAGATATAAGAAAACTAGCTGATGACCCGCCTTCACCGGGGTATAGTGGGGCCTGGCTAATTCGTTCCGCCTCCTCCATGTTTCCCACTGCCTCCCATGTTCTCTGTCGGCTCCACCAGGCCCGAACACTCACAGCCTTGGCCAGGATGGAGAGGAGATGGCTGGGCAGCAAAGGCCATTGCCTCCCCCAGACATTGTCCCTTCATTTTCCAGCATTCTTTGCCCTATTTTCATGCCTTGCCTTTATTGGCTGGAGAGCTTCCATTGCCTGGTAACCGTCTGTACATGCTCAGTACAGGTTTTCTGCTGTATAGGTGTGTGTGTGGGGGGTGTCCACTTCAGCACCCATTTGGGGGGACAAAGACTGGTCAACCATGTTCCTAAACACACACACCCCAGTGCTCGTCTCCAGAGTTCGAAGTAGGTGCCTATGAAGTTTGGGCCATTTTGGCATATGGGCGAAAGACCTTATTGAGGACATACCCACAAACACTGAACAGTTCTCTTTTATAGATATAGATGTAATTATGTGACAGCATGTTTCTTTTATGTAGACAATAGAATAATAGGAAGGGATATGTTTGCTGTTTGATACAATGATTAAGGCATCAGATTCAGAACTGGGAGATCATGAGAGCCTTGGACACAAAGGCAGCTGGATGATCTTGGGCAAATTATTGATTTTTGACCCTAATGAGGCAGTGGCAAGCCACTTCTGAAAAACCTTTTCAAGAAAATGGCAGGAACTTGTCAGGAACTTGTCTGGACAGTCTTCAAGAATTGGACATGATTGAACAGAAAGGATAAAAAATATTACATTTGTCATAAAATTCTTAGTAGGGCCAGTTTGGTGGTGGTGGTGAAATCGCCTTATTTCTAGTCTGTATTTCTGCATGATATTTTTTTAACTGTGCAAGTTGCTTGTTGAAACAATTTCAGTTAGTCAGGAAACAAAAAAATCCCATCATCACAATTTATAACTTTTCTTTCTTGAGAAAATATGAAACAATCTTGGTGATTTAAAAAAAAAGGAATAGATGGAAACATGATCTTAGAGCAGAAAATATATAAAATAGATACTACGTATTTCACGGTTTCTCAGCCTTGGCAACTGTAAAGTGTGTGGACTTCAACTTGGCTGGAAAATTCTGAGAATTGAAGTCCATTCATTTTAAAGTTGCCAAGGTTAAGAAACACTGAGGTGTTTGTCTTCAGCTGAATTCTAGTACTTAAAACATCCTTGTTGCTTTCTGTGAGGTCATCCCAATTTAGGTAACTGTTCCATTCTAGAAAGCCTTACATAATCTGATTCTTACGTAACTCAAAATTGGATCAATAGTCTTTCAAATCAGTGCATTTAAGAGTAAAATAGCATTGAAAAATGTGACATAAAGCAGAAGATTTCTGCATAATAATTATTGCAATATATGACTTAGAAAGTCTTTTCCTTGTGACAGATGTGCCCAAACTAAGTTTCATTTCATAGTATTCGTGTTATCTTGCATTATTTGCATAACAATTTTGTTATTATCATGCACATTTAGATATGATTTAAAAACATTTGGATAGTTCCTTATTTGAACACTTGATATCTACAGTAATTTGGAACTTTGGTTGTACTACTGTGGAAGATTCCCGGTTCTGTTGAGTAAGTTATTTCATCAAGCGTGTTTGATGAACAACCTTCACTCCTATTTTTTAATCACACATAAACTTACAAAATGCTATTAGAGTATAATATCATGTTCAGCTAAAAGCACACACACACACAAAACTAAAAGCACCAACAACAGAATCATAATATTGTGATAAAATGGTTTCAGAATGTCAGAACATGAAACATTGAGGCATCATGATAGGTGTGTATGTTCACAAGATACTAAAGAAGGTGCTAACAAAGTATTTAAAGAGGGAAAACCTATAATTTGTGCATTGATTAGTTATGTGTTATCAAGTTAGTGTTGACAGTGACCACATGGATAGACCTCTCCAAAATGGTCTACAAAGACTTGACCTTTCAGGTCTCCCAGTGGTACAGTTATCACCAATGTAATTAAGTATTTATTCTATCCTTTTCCATACTACAGATTTATCAAGGGCCTAGGTGTTTGCATAATGTATTTAAAATATAGTCATTTGTGCCTGATCATTTATATCTTAAATGAGAAATCTAGATTGATTTTTTTCTATAACCCCTTTGTTTCTTTTCTGGGTACCTATAGTATACTTAGGAATCTCCTTCAATGTCAGAGTTCAAGCATATCAATAGTCTTCAGAGTCCAACTTTTGTTTCCATTAAAGAATGCACTTGCTACTAGGAAAATCTCTCTGGCATTAGAAAAAAAGAATTACAAATAGGCCTTTTAAAGCAAATCATAATTAAATAGGCAGAAGGACAAATAGAAGATAATTGCTTAGATCATCATTTAATCTAAAAGCCAAATGCTCTGTTCAGATTATCCATAGTTATAATATAAAAATGAAATTGCTAGAATCCTGGAACATACGTTTTTCATTTAACTCTAAATGTAGTTGGAGTTTAAATTATTTTAAAAATACAATTTGTTAGACATGAAAGATGTTACATCAGAAAGTGAGTTTAATCACACTAACTGAAGTAAATAATTGGAGTTTCAGCCAAGACTATACTTTTTTTTTTGAAAAAATGTATTTACAGTACCCAAATCAGTATGAGACAGTAATTAAACTCTTGTAAAGGGTCGGTCATAAACAGGTTTTTTTCTTTAAGGATAGATAATAAAAATTCATTGGAATATGGCTCAAAACTTTTCAGTAATAAATGTGCTATTGAATAGAATTCTGAATGAAACTTAAATTAACTGACTTTAGAAGCCTGGGTGTTTAACATGTAGAAAATACTAAATATATGTAGAGCCCTATAAAGATGTAGGGATTGATTAACATATTTTGTCCATAAAAATGTAGAGCAGGTATCACAAATGTGTAATGCAACTCTGCCAGATCCCTTTTAAGAATCTTTACCCTTCTGCGTCGTCAGTCTAAGTTCTAGGTATACAAGATGAGGCTCAATAGCAAATCCCCCTTTTGCAGTACTAAACTTTAAAAAAAAATCTTGATTTTCCTCCATTTACAGGATAATGATGTTGATGATGTTTTCCGTTCTTGGCGATGCTATGGGCCAGGTCTCTCCACATCTTCTTTGACTTTTTCTATGTTCTGGCTGGTGTCAACTCTGATGGTGTCTAGTTTGCCAGGATAAGTAGACACAAGTAGTTTGGAATTACTTGGGACTAGTACAAAGAACAACAGTTGAGTAACAGTATATAAAGGATTTTTATTTTAATGTAGTAATTAATTGAGGAATGAGATAATTGAACCAAATTATAGAAAGCAAGATCTGTATACCAGTCATTGAGCAGCAAAAGGGGGACAGAAAATGTGAATAAAGTTATTTATTTTTTGTCCTTGTCATGATCAAAATTTGAGGCAACACAGCAAGACCATGGGTTCCCCACCCCCCACACTTTTACTTATTTCTTAACCAAGAATACTTGGCATTTGAAAACCTTCATGTGAGGACTTGCTCTGTCCTATTTTGCCCAGCTGCCTTGCTGGATTCTTTTCATACAACCTATTTTTCGGCCTGCTTGCTCATTAAGCTGCCTATCAGTGATAGTGCCAGCAATTTTTCAATTTCAAAATGTAGATAAATTATGTTTTTATATCCAATTTTGATACTTGTTGAATATTCACATTTATTTTAACATTCAAGAATGTTTTCTGTTTCTGGTCATCAAATCTTTTGCTGTGCCTATATGTTATTATATTCCCACTGATATCACTAGTGTACTGTTCCTAGGAAATTTAATTCCTTATTTTATATTTGTTCTTCTTCAGCATGAGAATTTCTCACTAGGGTCTTTTCACAGCCTGGTGAGAGACTTGCCTAGGCTCCTTTGTATCAGATTTAAGAAACAATCATAAATTATTCCCTTAATCATTGTTCTTCAGCTTCATATGTTTCAAGAAGGGGAAATGATACTACTTGTAGGCACAATGGCTGGCATGGAAGTCCTTATCATTGGTGGTGACCCTTAATGAGTATGGTGTGCTCTTGATGTGCACTCCACAGGCATGAACTGTCATCATTTGTTATATTGTGGATGCCCTTACAAAATGGGTTTTATTTAGGTTGTCAAGGACTTCATTTATATTAAAGAAGTTCTAGCTCCAATATGAGTACAGGATTAGCTTTAATATCTGTTTGCATTAATATGAAGTCAGATCAGGTAAATAGCAGTTGAGCTGAGCCACTTAACTGTAGAAAATTGCAACTGTCAAAGCCAGTTCTTCTGTAGTTTATGGCTTTAGCCATCTTTTTAATTTGTCATATTTTTATTGTCTGTGTTGAACTGAAAAGTTATTTTTTTCTTATTGAGAAAAAGATTAAGTGGCTTTTTTGTTGAGGTGTCTTAATATAGTTAAGATAGAAAATAGTGAAATGAAGCTGATAGCATTGAAATAAATAGCTAGGAAGCTTTATGCGTTTCTGCAGAAAACGGTGACATGCTTTCTGTTTGAAAGAGTGCATCACCAGAGCAGCTCTAATATCTTTGTGACATCTTATTAGAGTCTAAACACACTTATCTTGTACACCTATTTAGGAAGACAGTAATTTATTAAATGAGTCTGGTTGAGACACAGAGAGTAAGAGGAGTAGACATACAAGGTAGAACTTTTAAAGACTTTTTAAAAAAATATAACCATTCCCCATTCCCTTGGTTAAGGGAACACAGAATTTTATGAATTGTTCAAAAATTATGAGGGTGGTCAGCATAAAGAAAGGAGTAAAGAAAAGGCAGAATATTAATATAATAATCAGAAGGAAGGTTAGATGGCAAATGAAAATGCAGGAAATTCTGAAATATGAATATTTACAGTTCTTCTTGTGAGTAGAGGTTTCTGAATAAAGACATGAAAATTTTTAAAAGATCAGGATATAAAAAGGAGTGGAGAGGAGTCTTTCTATAACATTAACGAACATGCAGGTAGCCAGATACTGACATTAAGGAAAAGAACCTGATGGTTAGTCCTTTCTTTGATACGTTCTGTAACTTACTATATACCAGCAATACTCAGTTTTGCATACACTTCCATATAAGAAAATTCGATTTTGAGCATATATACAAAATACAAGAACTTTTAGCTTATCTGGATACGGCAAAGTGTCATCTTTGACACTTGCTAGGATAGGAGTTTCCCAGACAGAACCGATGTGCAGTTTTGGAAGTCCTCCTGGATTTGGATTTCCTGCTCAAAAAGCAGGTGTGTCTGAGGATGCCCATTCCTGGCCTGGGAGGCTTCCTGGCTGGATTATATTCCTTGATCGCTTCCTAGCTGGGTTATTCTACATTGGGTTGCTGTTGTAAGACCATCAAGAAATCACAACTGGTTTGGAAGGCGGTGATGCATACAGTTCTGGGTGTTCTATAGATTACTTATTTTGCACCATAGCTGTGTGAGCTTTCTGAGCTACAGTGGCCTCCAGGTTTTTTCCCCCCTAAGGGAATTCAAGAAGTTGGTTATTATCTTTGATGCTCAAAAATGGTATGGGACATGTTATTTTCTTTCCTGGAGTGTATTTTGCCTATTCACCCAACTCAGAGTAAGTTTGTTCCCTTTAATGTTGTTCTTCAGTGGGACCTAAGAAATCTGCTTTCTGCATTGCTGCTCATCCCATTATACATCCTTCCCCTAAAAATCCACCATGAGCCTTCTCTCCTCATCTTCCAGAAGATCTTGAAGAGCTGACTCTTACTGTATGCACTGTAGTAGAATAAAGTTGGAAAGCAGTACAATGATATGTGGATGTATAGGAAAGTATTATCCTGGGGTACTGGGGTTTTTTATTGTGGTTGGTGTGCTTTTTTGATATTTTTTATATGGGTGGCTATATAAACGTTATAAATAAATAAACTACACTTGTGTTTATTTTTTTCTCTATGTATAAGAATATTTTGTTTACAGAATTGTATTCATAGACGTTCCTGTTGATACCCTGGAGAACATAAATGCACTAACTGCATATGCAGAATGAGTTAGGTATACTGGGCCCAGGCTGAAAAAACTGAGAGACCCTGAGTTTTAGTTCCTTTTTGGCACAAAGCCAGCTGGGTTTCTTTGGCCAGTCATTTTCTCTCAGCCCAGGAAGAAAGCAATGGCAAACCATGAATGAAAATGCCAAGAAAACTTAATGGATTTGTTTAGGAAGCTGTCAGGAGTCACTCATGAGTTTAAGGCACACATGCATTTATCCACAAACACACATGACTGTGTACAGTTACAGAGTTCTTTAAGCTTATGAAAAAAGACAAATCTGTTTCAGTTGTACAACAGTTGTACTACATATGAGAGGTGGATAAATGATAATAATTGAAATTATTTGACATAATTGACATATGGCACCAAAGAATAATTGTAAAATACTGTTTTTTAGTGTGCTCTAATTGTTGATTGGTGAACGCTGTTGAAAACCAAAATGTTACTTTCATCATCCAGTCAAATCCTCACTCCCATTACATGCTTGAATTTGAATGTTTGCACAGTATATACAAAGGATTACACTTATTGGAACAAGACAATTGTAAATAACTTCACAAATGTACCAGAGTGAATCATAAAGACCTCAGCAGGTTTTTGCAATTGACTAACCTTGTCGGGGCTTAGAAGCTTGAGATCATTGTTAATAATCACTGTACAACAAACTGTGTGTAAATCAAAGTTTTTTTAAAAAATGGTAGAAATGCACACTCTATTTGATCACCCTCTATTTTCCTAAGCAGCAGGAAAGAGGATGGGGAATAGCTCATGTCAGAAATCTGAACCAATTCTTGTAGAAGAGCAGTCTATGCTTTCTGTACACATAGATTATGAGTCTGTGCTATCAGATCTTCACCTCATATGTATATTATGTTTTTCTTCAGAATAATAACTTTATTGTCACTGTGAATGTACACTAATTGGCATACATTAAAATGAAATTTCATTGCATATAGCTCTCCTACCACAAGCTCATAAGTAATGCAATTCAAGTACAGTTGATACAACAAAATCCAGGTGCCAGTGTAAAAGTTATCATTTATATGATGTTTTGATGTTAAATTAAGATAGATTCATTAGCCACGGAGAGCAAAATTAAAGGTTTTATTTCATTTCTTTAAAAAACTAACTATACTGCAGTGTTTATTTTGAAACACTTGGCAATTTTGGATATTTTACTACCTATAGCAAATAATGAAGCCCACAGAATAGAAGGGTGGAGATCCCAACTCTCTTGTTCAAGAAGCCTTATCACTTTTCATACCCTTATCTTCTTGTTTTGATATTGGTGATGTAGTCCTATTGCCATAACATGTTCTGTTCTGTTCTAGTATCCCATTAGCTTATTCTCATTTAGGACTGTTATACTTCATGCTGTTTGTGCAACGTTACTTGCATAAAAATGCAAGTAACGTTGATAGTGGCATCTCCTTGGTATGGGATAAAGAAACATAATGACTAAGATTCAGTCCTCCTCCACCCCTTGGCAGTTAAATCAGTATCACCGAAATAAAATCAGACTTTATTTTTTAAAAAAGATAAAATATGAACATTATGTTGAACTTTAAATATTAACATGCAAAGATTCAGAATTGAAGAAAATTGCAGAGTGGCTTATATCATGGTAATATTAATTTGCAGCTTGCAAATTAATTGTGAAAGAAATCCAAAAGAAATTATTGTATTCCATTCAAAAGTATCACTATCCTGCTACAAATGAAGATCCTTCCACCCAAACTCTACAACGGAATTGGTGATACTCAGAAGAACAATCCAAGGAAAAGATTATATCTTCATGAAAGTTATATGACAGTTGAGCTTGTACAAAGCAATAAAGAAAATGAGACCTCACCTAACCCAAAAAAGAAAAATTGATATAGACAATCCTCATTTTATGACCAACTCAATTCTCATTCACATTTGGCAGTGACGAAAAAATAATTTTACAACCAATCCTCACATTTATGACCTTCCCAGGCCTATAAAGCAAAGCAAAGCAAAGCTGAAGTAAGAACATAGCACAATTGCGGAGTAAGGCAACCCTTTGCTTAATAATCAGGTTGATAGTCTCAATTGTAGTGTTAGGAGGACTACCTTTGGGCTACCTATATTTGCCTGCTTCTACAAAATAAAGTTTCTGAAACAGTACATATTAGTTTTCTGGACATCTCCAACTTCTTGGTATTAATCAGAGGCTGCCAGTGCAACAGTAAATTGTCATTAATCAGTATTATTAATCAGAGTCTGTGGAGGACTGTGGAAGCCATCTACTTTACATAGCCTGTCTCTGTTTTCTTTCTCTGCCTTTCAGTTTCATTCTCTTACAAAGAGAAAAAAACTTTTTTATATCCAGCAAAGAGAGGATCTCAGTTAATTTGTTTCAGTATCCATGTGCACAACAGTGAGCTAATTCTCTTTGGTTGGAATGTGAATTTTGAATCTCTGCCCCTGCAGTCTTTTATTGCACAACATCTTTTATTCATATGAACTAGCTACATAAACTGCAGTTTGAAACAGGTTTGCTAAACGCTGTTTAAGATTAACTACAATTGTATGGCTTTCATATGCCACGGTGGCACAGTGGTTAGAGTGCAGTACTGCGGGCTACTTCTGACTGCCAGCTGCCTGCAATTTGGCAGTTCAAATCTCACTAGGCTCAAGGTTGGCTCAGTTTTCCATCCTTCCAAGGTGGGTAAAATTGTTGGGGGCAACATGCTGATTCTGTAAACCACTTAGAGAGGGCTGTAAAGCACTGTGAAGTGGGATATAAATCTTAAGTGCTATTGCTATTGCATATACTGTTAATTTCAGTCACTTGAAAATGGAAATAAATATTTCTACTTTCCTATTCATCGAGTGCACTGGAAGAAACAGTGAAGCACACGAGCCCATGATGTTTTTAGATTATCCTAGATTGTAGTTCAAATGTAGTTCAAATCTACATACTACCGATTCATATGCTGCCCATCTCATATCATATTGCATATTGTAACTCTTACAGTTTCTATTGTTGCATAATACAGCAACAGTAAATTGTCATTGAAAATTGGAGGGCAAGTTAACAAAAGAAGTAATTCTCTTTTGTCTGCTTCATTTTTCTATTGTGGTAGACTTGTGGCAGAGAACAAAAATGGATCTGATAGTCTTAACAGAATCCTGAACGAAAAGTCAAAGTGTGCAAGGTTTGATTACACAAGAACTAGAGCTCCCTGCATCACGATCACTTCACTCTTGTAGAGGCACATTCTAATGTATGCCAATGTGAAAGTGACATAATTCATACAAATGTTTAATTACGTTTAGAGAGATTTTTTTTTGAATGATTAATATTTGGAGGCATTTAAATTATAGGAAAACATCCTGTAACTTCCAGTGGTGGGAGAATATTGCCCTATTTTTGGTTGAAAGATTGTTTTCACCCCTTCACTCTTCTGTCACATATTGATAGGGGGTGGTGGTTGGAGCAGGGTGGAGCGGGTGAGCTGTAAAAAGAAATTATCTTCATTTCTGTCATCACCCACTGTTCTATTATCCAGTGATAGACAGATGCAGGAAAGTTGCCAATCAAACCCACGTTTACAGCATTTCAATTGCCCTTCAGCATGTTGAAATCCAAAAAACCTTTGAAGAGAGGTTGTGATGTCTCTTACAGCGGTGGCAAGCGCCAGGCTATTGAATAGCTGCCTTTCATCACCTTTCAGTTTTCCAGGCAATAGAAGCTACCGAGGTGTCTCAATCAGTTTTGTCAAACGATTTCTAGGACTGACTCCTGAAAGAGCTGGATTTGCATGTCTAACCCTTCACTGGTATAGCCGTTGCTTACTAGGCTGCCACATATATCAGCTTACTTTCTTGCCATTTTTCTTACAAGTAGGGAATAAAAATGATGCTTAATACAAGGGGCTACGCTGGTCTTCAATTTCTTGATCTATTTAAAATGAGATAAAACATTAACTTCTAATCCATCTGCCACTAAAAGTCCTTTACCATAACATACTTCTGATTGGATGATGCATAATAAATCTTGACTTAGATGAGTAACATACCAGGGTGCGACATTTTGTTAAATGCAACCTGATGGAGCTTAATAACTACAATTACAGGTAATCCTCAACTTACAACCATTCATTTAGTGACTGTTTGACCACAGGACTGAAAAAAGTGACTCCTGACCATTTTTCACATTTACGTCCATTTGCAGTATCCTCATGGTCATGTGAAAAAAAATGCCAATTATTATACTTTTTCCTTTACTACTAAACAGTTTATAAAATGACAGATCTTATTCCATGACTGCTAAGCTTACACAAGAACATTTGATGAAGACTTTTGTCAAACGTTTGCCAAAAATCCAAATATATACTGTACTATCAACAGGGTCAGCTCCATACACATGCCTACTTGTGCTAAAAAGAATTTAGCAGCTTAGTTAGACAAGATTACTTCCTCATCTTGATGTTGATTTTATTTAACTTTTGCTCTGTGTGCTTAGGTATTTTTTTAAACAGAAGTTAAGTCACTAGGGCTATAATTTCTCAGTTCCTCCTTGTGGCTTTCATATATAGTAGAAATTTTTGCAGTGAAGCAATCTATTTTCTTCACAAAAATTGTAGGTGTGGATGGCAGGGTTGTGAGTTGTTGCATTGAATTGATGATGGATCTACATTGATTAATTCTTTTTCAACATCTAAATTCCTTCTCTTGCACCAATAGGGTTATTTTGAATAGGGCTAATATGTGCTATTTGTTACACATTTTTTATTTGTATTCCTGTGCCAAAGTTCCTTGAATGTCACTGATGATTCATTGTTTTAACATTTGTGTTGTTGCTTGTTACTATTCTTACTCTAATTAATATCCTAAATTGACATATTTACTTAAAGGTTTCATTTACAAAAAAAATGGTGTATGATATTTTAAAATATAAAAACTTCAGTATATTAAAATCATTTTGAATGAATAACTTCTATTGATCTGACAGTTTGATACCATTTAATATGCCTGTTTTTCTTTCCTTCTAATTTCATTAGTTTTTGCGTACAAACCAATAAAATTAGTCATTGGGCATGGACTTCTGAGTTTTGAAATTGTTAGTGTGTTTTGGATGTCATTTCTTTGAATTGGAAAATTTCATAGACTGTTCTGTTCTTCTTTTTGTCCCTAGGGGCTGTAATTGGAGATGGACAGTCTGCTGTGGCAAGCAATATTGCAAACACCACATACCGGCTCCAGTGGTGGGATTTCACTAAATTCGACTTACCAGAAATAAGCAATGGTAAGCGGGAGACAGAACTACTAACCTCTGAATAACCTCTGTAGTTAAAAATAAGTAGGGATGTTCACAGAAGGAGAAGCTTATTGTTCCTCAAAAGATAGCAGATATGTTGAAACTGATTTTTATTTATATTTGTGTGTGTGTGTGTGTGAGAGAGAGAGAGAGAGAGACAGAGACAAAGACAGAGAGACAGACACCAGGTCCACACATGAAGGTTCAATTAAACAGCTTTATCGCTTAAAAGCCTATAGACCAGCGGTTCTCAACTTGTGGGTCGTGACCCCTTTGGGGGTCGAACGACCCTTTCACAGGGGTTGCCGAAGTCAGTTTGGCTGACCTCCCCCATCTGCCCCCGCCCCTCCCTTCCCTTTTTTAAAGCTCTGCTGATTCGTGCGGCAGAACTAGTAGCCACCCGAACCAGCAGAGCTCTGCTTTTGAAGCCAAGGGAACTCTCTGTTCCCTCGGCTTCAGAAGCTGCTCTGTCATTCGGGGTTGGCTGTGGGTGGAGGAGGCAGTGCTTACCGCTCCGGTAAGTGCCTCCTACTCCACCAGGATTCCCCGGCTTCTGCGTGTGCAGGCGTGCAGGTTTTGGAGCGCAGGGAACCCACTGTTCCCATCTATTTCTGTTCTATGAAGCAGCGTGGAAGAAAAGCTTCCACGCTGCTCCAAAGAGGATAAATAGATGGGAACAGTGGGTTCCCTGGGCTCCAAAAGCTGGGTGCGCACGTGCACGTGCATGCACATGAGCTGGGGTGTGTGTGTGTCACGACCTTGAAAAGGTTGAGAACCGCTGCTATAGACAGAAATCTTCCCAACTAAGAGTTGGCTCCTGAGATTTAAATTAAGGTCAGTGGCAGTCAAGGGGGTGTTGAACTTAATTTTCTTGTGGCTATGTAGGGGCTCTAATTTGATCCCTTTTTTTGTTCCGCTTCCAGGTTCTGCCATCCCTTCTGCAATTATTTGTATTAAAATATCCACAAATGTTATAAATCAGGAATTCTTTGTCATATGTACCACAAATCTTATAAACTGAATTTGGAATTGTTTGTCATATCCATGACAGTAACCTATTTACCCAAAATATTTGGGCAATATATTAAACTCTGTATGTCACCTAACTCTGATACAGAACTAGGAGGAAGAATATGGATGTTAGTGTAAATTAAAAGATCTAAGGTCAAATTGTTGTTTTTTAATTTTGTTGCGCACTAATTTCAAATGAAGTGATAGTGAAGATAACAATATTCACCTTATCCAATTTCTCATTACAACTTGCAGATATAACTAGTAAATGAACTGTTTGGAAATATGGTTCTTTTTCTTTAGCCCAGCTTTCTTTCAGGAAGATAATACAAAGCACTTTATATTAATTAAACAAGCAGTTAAGTAAAGTAGTCCTGATTATAAAACTTAACTGCGGGTAATCCTCGATTTACAACCATTTGTTTAGTGACCATTAGAAGTTACAACAGCACTGAAAAAAAGTGACTTATGACCGTTTTTCACACTTAAGTCCAGTACAGCATCAACACAGTCATGTGATCAAAATTCAGATGCTTGGCAACTGGCATGTACTTATGACAATTGCAGTGTTCTCGGGTCACATGATCTTTTGCCACTGTCTGATAAATAAAGTCAACAGAGAAAGCCAGATTCCTTAAACAATGTTGCTATCTTAACTGCAGTGATTCATTTAACAGTTATGGTAAGAAAGGTGGTAAATTGGAGCAAAACTCAAGTGTGTTGCTTAGCGGTGGGAATGTTGAGCTTAGTTGTGGTCATAAATTGAGAACTATCTGTATTCCAATGTAAAACATTCCCTGACCTTACTTTATTAATTTCAGTAAGGTTTTGTCTTTGCCTAAATGACCCTTCACAGCAGTACATTTCTATCATTGCCCAGCTATATTTGAACCAAGGGGAAAAAAATAGCCTTAGGGCCATTAAGTTGGTATATGTGGGCTACCTAGTTTGATTTAGCAGAGAGAAACTACCCATTTATTCTTACAGGAAAGCTTAATTCTGTATTCTGTTGGCAACTATATAGGATTTAATTGCACAAATTTAACCTAACTGCTGCTTTGTTGCCAGTTTAGAGAGTGGGGCCATCGCTTAAAAATACTCCACTGGATTGAGAGATGTCCCTTGCAATGCCTTAAACTGAAATAATAGCTATTTTTCATTTAGAATCAAACATAGCAGTGTAGTATTTGAGAAAATCTGCTGCTTCTGGGAAGAAGATAACAAAGTCAGCTTCAGTTTGAACTTGCACAGAACATCTTTCAGCTCTTTCATGCTGCTTTGATAATAGAAAGCTTGAGATCCAGAATTTTAAAAAAATTCACCTTGAAGAGCCATATTTGTTTCTCTCATAATACCAGAAAAGTTTTTTTCTTAGTTAAAAAGTTTATTGACCAAGCAGTATTTAATTCAAAAGTAAGAGACATTTAGCTCTTCCATCTTTTTAATATGTGATAGCAAATACTAACAGTAAACTTTTTAAAAGTGGAAACTGCAAATTCTATATCAGATGTTGCTGACCTTCATAGGAAAAAAGAATAGATTTTCTGCTGTGCCTGGAAAATAAGTGAAATACGTGATCAAAGGCATTTTATCTAGCTCATGATGAAACCTACAATAATGAAACTACTATAAGACTCCAAAAGTAAAAAGTAGAAATAAAATAATGTTTAAGGATCTTTCTTAAAAGAGGTATGATTTTTAGCCTTAAATATTGAATCAAACTGTCTTCAATATATTCTAAATGTTCTTGAAAGTTGTCAGTGTTATTCCCAGACAGGGCAATTCCTTCCTTCCTTCCTTCCTTCCTTCCTTCCTTCCTTCCTTCCTTCCTTCCTTCCTTCCTTCCTTCCTTCCT
>JANHFR010001344.1:19088-30832 GCA_032468015.1 Mimophis mahfalensis | reverse complement strand
AAGGTCACCAGTTGGCTTTGTGTCTAAAGCAGGACTAAAACTCATGGTCTCCTGGTTTCTAGCTCAGTGCCTTAACCCATACACTAAACTAGCTCTTTGAAGAATGGTCTGCATCAGGTTAATTATTTCAGGAGGATGCATCCATTTCTACGAGCTGTCTCTTCTGTTATTAGTCTAATGTGTGACATATGCTATGTTACATGAAGAAAGTCAACTCTCATTTTACTGGGGAAGGTAGAAGGAAAGTGCAGCTTCTTGTTTGAGTGGGAGAAGTTGTCAATGCTGAGGATGATTCAGCTAACAAAACTCCAAGAAGAAAATAAAATCTTACAACCATGAAACTCTTAAGTGGGCTCACAGCAGTGGATCGACATGAATAATCTCTCAATACTTTCCTGGATCTCCTCCTTGGGATCCTCAAATTTCCATTCTTCAAGGCCCATCTGAATTTAACATTAGATTGCAATAAAGGGAAGGTTTGAAACTGGCCATTAGCTTATCTGTTAAAATCACCCATAACTGTTCTGATTTTGAAGTCAAATCTGAGATTTAGGCACAAAGTTTATCAGACAGATTGGCTTTCTAATTGAAGCATGGAATGTGAAATCAACCCTTTCCCTTCTAGGGCACTGTAGATTATTGGCAGTGGAAATTTACTCATTGAGAATTCTTATAACTTCTTGAAACCTTGCTAAGAAGAATAATAGTAGATGCAGAGACCCTCACTTTTCCTATTCAGCTTCTCTATATTAAGAGAGATTGGTGTTATTATTATAAGTAGACTTGCTTTAACATGGTCCATGAATACATTTAGAGAAACATACATCTGGGGGATGGTAGAGGACAGGAAGGCCTGGAGGAACATTGTGCATGGGGTCGCGATGGGTCGGACACGACTTCGCAACTAACAACAACATCAACATCTGGACATATTCCCAAGTCATGCTAGGCCACCTTCCACAAAACTGAAATGATTTGTGCAAAGGAACTCTTGATTCTTCAATAATGGAAATAACGAGCTCAATTAAAGATTCATCTTTCCTCAATTTTCAGTATGACTGCCTAAGAATAAGTCCTAAAGTGCTGGGAAATTTACCTTTGGAATTCGTGAATAAAGATTGTATTGTTCGATGGATCGACAGCATAACCTTGTGAAAAAGAAAACTTCATAGCTGAAAAACTGTTCCTATTTGGCCTGCCAGCATTTTAATACCTTTAGAGAAACCAGAAGTGAAAATTGGTAGTTTAAGATCAAGGAATGAATGCAAAATGCATGAAGCCTTTATTTATCCACTGAGATTTTCTTTTATATTAAAAGATGCAGAGAGCGAGCACCACTCAGGTGTGGTTTGTTCATGCATTCCCACTTCCCAGATGGTGAAATGTCATAGACCATTTCTCCCCCTCTTTCCAGTTGCTTAATATGAATAGTTGAGTTGAGGGCAGTGATAAATGAGCTGCTGCTACAAAGATCCCTTTTGCTTTCTGCAGCTCTTGCTCCATCTCAATTAATTTTTTAAAAATCCATTTAAAAGCTTCATAAAAGTATAATCTGGGCCACAGCTCAGGGCTGCTTAAAGAATTCCAGCTCATTTATGCCAGTTGCACCTGTAACCCATCCATCTCTGTTGATCAAAGTGATGAATAACAGAGGAATCCCCTGACCTGGAAGCCATACAGCAGATGACAACCTACTTCTCGGAACTCTGATCGTGGGCCACGTGGTTAATTTGTTCACATCTTTTTTTTAGGGCATGGCTCTCCTTTTTCTTCAGGTATTGTCCATGGAGCAATACTTTTATCCAATAGAACTTTGAGAAGCAGCAGGGAACCAGCCTCCAACTCTTATTGAATTCCCCACCCCTTTCTCTGAACCACAACCGAGTTAAGGGCATCTGTTTCTAGGCTTCTTTTTAAAAAAATGAATGTGATAATTGCCAGACTGAGGCAGGGTCAGAAAAGGAGGTGATATTTAAATACTAACGAACTGTTTAACGATGTCTGCTTTGTTCTCCACTAGTTTAACCTCCATCTGTGTCTCAATCCCACACTAAGGAAATTTGTAAAATGCATAGATTGAGGAAAGAAGAGAGAGCAAAGGGGTCTCATATCATTAGAACTCATGTTTCTATAATGTAAATATTTGTTGTTTTTAAATGTTAAAATTAATAAAGATTATTTTATAAAAAAAAAAGAACTCAGGCCCAACTAGTGTAATTAATTCGAAAGAAATTATAGGAGATGCAAAGAGAAAAAAAGATGTAGGATGCAAAAAATAAATAAAAAAATAAAAAAAATAGGGATGTACTCAAGCCATACACATGCCTTATTGTTGTCTAATTGTCTGCCACTGTCAGAGGAGGTAGACATTCTGGGAAATCATTTGCCTGCGTTTTATGGATTCTGAAGATCATGCTGGCTAGGGGATTCTGACAGCTGAAGTTCACCCATGCCAAGGTTGAGAAATGCTGCTGTAGATTATTACATTTTCAGTCCAATGGGCAACAGTTCAGCAGATAAAGAGAAACATGATACCACCTGATAGAGTGGGAAAGGTTTTGTCCTAATCCATTTTCTAGGAAACATCACTGAACATTTTCTAAAAGTTCTCAGGCTGCAGCAAGAGAAAGCACCGAACAGTGTGTCTATGTGAAGAGTTTGGCCACCATACTAGGTGGCAAGAACTCAGATAACCACTGGATGGCAGAAAGAAGATACAGAAAAGATCTAGCTAGTTGTTGCCATCTAGAGGTGGTCTGTGTTTTTGCAATATTTGTATGACAGTAAAGAGTAGAGAGAATATTTTAAGGGTCGCCATATCTGGGCTACAAAAATATATTTAGCATTTTCTGTAATGTTTATGCTATCTGATGGCAGATTTTTGCAGCTCAGATTATACTAAAAAAATATCAGATTTTTAATAGGAAGTAAGAGTTGGAATTCACTTCAAAACATGATGAGGATGATAGACTGTCTCCTCTGTCTTTGATTAACTTACACTGTTTTTAAAATTCTGTTTTTGAAGCCAAATATATTACCAGTAACAAACTACCGTGCTCTATAGTTTAAATGAGTGAAGACTGTATAAACACAGTGCATGATATTCATTTTAGACTCATTTTTATTCTGTACTGAACTTTCATTGATTCCTAAAGTTTTGAGCTGAGCTAGTCTTACCAGTGATATGTTTGCCATTTAGGCTGGACATGGTCCAAAATGATTCGGTGCCCAAAGGCAGAAAATTCAAGAAGTATCCTTCAGTTGTTGCTATTACAATAAAAAAAGCTAATAATTAAGGAATTGTTGCTAATGTTAGCTTGATTCCTATTTGTTTTCTTTATTTGCTCGCTTTTAAAAATTTATAGATTGACTTTTAACTAAAATGAACCCAAGGGGATGGAGAATAAAATGGAAAAAATAGAGAATAAAAGTAGCCATAAATATAGCATTATGCTAGACTTGTATTTCTAGGATGATGGGGAATAGCTTAGTAATATAGCACTGCTTTGCCTACAGAAATTTCCAGATTTTGTCCTTGGCATCTCCAGATAAAGTTAAGAATTTTATTTATTTATTAAATGTATTTAATAACATTCACAGGAAAATAATATGGAAGTACGGATACTTACAGCTAAGATATCCTGGATATCTCTCATCTGAGTCCTAACCACATTTAATCCCACTGAGTTTTTTCACAGACTCAGTGAACAACAACTGAGAAGGAAATTACTTGATTATTTTTATTTTTAATGTTAGTCACTTATACTTTCCCCTTTATAATTTTATCTGTGCAACAGATGGAGATTAGATGATTCTCCGGTAAGTCTCCAGAAATGCAACAGATACCATTTTAACCAGTCAGCTGCTTCTGTGCACCACCTCCAAAAGTGTAGGCAATGGTTTTCTCCTTAAAACATTAAAATAGCTGAAACAGATGCCCTTCCAATTATATTACAAACAGCTGCCTAGTATACCTTTATGAATATTTTTATTATTAACATGCTTTCTTGCCTTGAAAAACACAGCATGATGGACAAGAGTGATAGTGAGTTGTATAGAAATGTGTTTACTCAGGAGAAAATATAATGAAGTTTTAAGATAACTTCTTCTCAGGACCTTGGACAGAGAATTTCAGTAAAAAAGAAATGCTTGTTGTAGAAAAATGTAGAACAGACAAGTTGAAATGAAATACTTGAAACGGCTTGAAATACTTGAAAACTGCAAAACAGAAATGGCTGCCACAGCCTTCCACATATGAGCCTGAAGATGGTAAATGAGATTTTACCAAAACATTGCTACAACTTTAAAAGCACAACTATGAAGACATGAGAAAATACCTCAGACCTCAAAAGCAAACTTAACTGAAAAAGAGTTACGGGTAATTGCGAGTCCAGTTTTGGTATATAAAATGGAAGCAGCATCTCATTATCTATTTATGCATCACAATGTCTTCAATCAGCAGTAAAGTCATCAGGAAAATTCATTCATTCATTCATTCATTCATTCATTCATTCATTCATTCATTTATTTATTTATTTGGATTTTTATACTGCCCCTTTCCCTAGGGACCCAGGGCAGTGTACAGGGCAATTAAAAAACATACAGTATAAAAATTAAAACAAATATTAAACTAACACGCCCCGACAAACTGGTTAAAACACCCCATCAGTCCATACAAAATATCTTAGAAAACCATCTGAAGCAAATGGGATATACTTAAAATTCAAAGGCTTGCTAAAATCATGGCACTTTCAGTTTTCCTCAAAACAGAAGTGCTTCAGATTTAAGAATCTCAATAACAACATTGAGAAGTTCTTGGTGCTCACCTACCCAAACTTGCAGAAGCTCAGCATCTGGAAAAACTCTTAGTGCCAATTTGATTGCCTTGTAGGCACATTCAGGACTAAATGGCACCTGAGGCAATCTGGCTACAAATTGTTTAAAGTTTTAAAAGTTTTTCAAACTGAACCTGGAGACAAATAAGCAGCGAATTCAACAATGAAGAGGAAAGGGGAGAACATCAGGGAGTGAGACCAATATTTACAATCATAATTTTAATAGCAGGCCTATTAATTATGCCTATTAATTAGTAGCAAAGGGATTGATTTGTGATATTTGATGATCTATTGAATTCCTCACCACATGATGTCATGATTACTATTAACTTGAAAAGGCTTTAAAAGCAGATTGGATAAATTCAAACAGAGCAAGACTATTAATCTGGAGACTCACTTTTAAAAAAGATACGTCCCTTATTTTAGAAAATGATATGCTACAATAACAAAGTTAAACAACCAACCCTTTAACTTAAAAATAACTTAAAAAGAAAAAAGAGGGAAAAACTAACTTTATTTATCAAAAGTATAGAAACTGGTTTACTAAAAAATATCATATGATACTGTAGTAGCATCAGATGCAACAGATTATTAAAAAATACAAACCTGTGACAAATAAAAACATATTACTTCACCCTTTGATTAATGGGAAATATTGCCTTTTCCAGGGTAGATGTTATACATTTCCAAAGCCATTCCTTAACATTTGGAATAAGACATTTTTTCCAATTTCTCACTTGTACCCTGCACAATGCAACCACAATTCTTCATAGTCAATCAGATCCCAAAGCTCTGATAAATAATGCAGCATCATGGACATTCACTCTTATGCCTCCAAATACTGAACAACCCATGGTATACATTAGCAACTTTCTGCCTGCAGCATCCCAGAGATATCTGGTTGGCCATTATGAGAAAGAAAATGTTGGATCAAGATAGATTTGGGGGGTGGTATTATACATATAATGTATTATATGTATTATACCTCAACTCTATATTTATGCATTATCTTTTCTCCCTACAAATACTGGAAATATTCCAAGATGTTCTAAACACTTTTGTATTGTATTTAAAACAAAGCTTTCATCTGTATTTATACATGGGAGACAAAGTTTATACTGAAATCAAGTTGGGATTCCAGCAAAATGTTCTGTTATAAACTTGTTGTCCTGATTAGTAATAAAAATTACCTCAGCTATTTTTTTTCAAATTTGAAGTCAGAAATTGCTAATAAAACGATGCTCAATATAATCTTACATATCATGTAAATATTTGCGTAATGATTTCCTAAATATCTATTTTGAAATTGCATTGATTTGCTAGATTCTAGTCAATCTTGATACTTGGCAACTGCATGAAAAGTCTATGAAAATGACCTTGGCAATATCGCAGAAGTGGTTTGTCATTGCCTTATTGTGGGACAATTTTGGACTTCCCAGTTTAGGGTTGGCAGAAAGCTACTGAACACACAGCCACAGACACACAATGGCTTCCGTTACTAAGGGAGAACCAGAATCTAGGTCTCTCTGCTCCTATACCAGCACCTTTACTGGTATACCTTACAGGCTGTCAGAAATAACAATGATTTTAGAAAATAAGCTTGAAAAATCCTAATGTTTTTGTTTGGCTTGGAAGCCACCCTTTACTACCGGTACTTAAAGCAATACATATGCCTAGCCATTTTGAATTGTTTAACAAGGCAAGAAATCTTTGACTTAACATCATGTGTGAATGAATCAATAAAACCAATGCAATCCATGACTCATTTAAGGCTTTTATTTTCAGGATGACATATCACTGGTTTTCATGCTGTTTGTAAAACAAATGGTTTTGCTGATCCTACATATTGGTGCCTGAAGTTTCTCCATTTTCCTAGCAGCTGGCTGGCATTTTTGTGGCAATCAAGCTTAATGGGGGCTTTTGTATAGCTGTGAGTGGGCATTGAGTTTGTGTAGCTATTAACAAAATAGGCAAAGCTGCTTAGAAAATATTTATAGGCTGAGGTGTACAATTACTGGCAGATGGGGGTGGAGGAACATTGCTCCACTAGCTCTGGTATACATGCAACTTATGTTACCATCTATTCTATATTGACTAAGAGTACTGTGGCAATTTGTTTTGGGTCTCCACAAGATAAGAATCTTCTTGCTTCAGCTTCTGTGCTACCACTGTTTTCTTCCCTAGTTCAACCATGTTGGTTCTAGTGACCAACATGTGGAGCAGGGGAAGAAAACAGTGGTAGCATTAGAACTTCACATATACCAGGACTGAATGAAAAATACTAGTTTAAATGGTGAATTTTAATAAATGAAACAGAATAATTTTGAATTGGGTCTTTTGCTAGCTGTATTTGCTTCTCCACATAATCTCCACCATCTTCTACCAATGATTGATAAGCTTCTTAAAGACAAAAAACCCCCTCCATATTTCACATCTTCACCCAGTTTCTTGCAATTCTTTCCACCTCTTCATCTGAATCAAACAGATGCCCAAAGACATCTGTTTGATTCAGTTTCATATATAAAATGTGTTGCTTTCTTCAACTCTCCATTTTGTTCTTAATCATACAAATCAGCTTGTTCTCGTTCACCATCTTTTACATTTGTGGGGGCTAGCAATGGGCAGTAATCACATCAATACAATCTTTGCCATAAACAGCTTTTACACAGTTGTGAATTTCAATTGGGAATCCGTCAGCAGGGGAAAAAAATCTAAATCACTGTGTATTGCTTAAACTGCACTGACAACTACTTGCTGCAGGCTTCCATAAGCAACAATAATACACACAATCGTCACTTATCAACTGCCAGTAGGACCAGCAACCCCATCACTAAGTGAGGAGGGCAAAGTGATACAGCATGTGACTGTCCCAACTTACAACATGCAATCCAATTGCAGTAGTTAAGCTAATCACACTTCATTGTTAAGTGCAAAGTCGCATAACCTCAATTTATGACTTCCTGCTAGCATTGCTCGTCATGTGACTGCAGGATGTTACAATCATAAATATGCACCAATTGCCAAGCACCCAAATTGTGACAGTGTGATTGCAGGGATGCTGCAATGGCCACAACTTTGAGGACCAGTTGCAAAAATGCTTTTCTAGTGCCATTGTAATTTCAGTCATTGAACAACCTGTCAGTAAATGAGAACTACCTTTTTGTACCATTTCTAGCCTATCAGTATTGCCATCTGTTGGCAATGTCTAATACCAGTTGCATTACTTTTCATTCAACTTTCATAGTTCCTTGTGGAAAAAAAAACAGCTCCCAGTAACTATATCCATCCCAGCCCCATACATTCTTTGACTAACATAATTATTTGTTGCTGCTGTCTGGATTCATATAGTTGGTTCATGTAATTATTTTGCTTTGTATATTCTGTGATCCCAGTCATTGCAAATTATAAACCATGGTTTATTGCAGGAACAGAATGTTTGAGATACTGTAGGACTGGAATTCCTGTTAGTTTGAGCCCTTTTAGTCAGTAATGAGGAATAACTGCAATTGCTGTCTAACAACTGAACAGAGATTCTCTATTCATGCCCCTTTCCCCTTTATGGCATTGAAAGTTGTATGAGTCCAGGCATTTCTGATTTATCCTGAAAACAAAGTTAACAGAAGTCATAGTTTAATGAATTGTAGAAATAAAACCACTGGCATGCACAAAACATTTTTTGAGAAATCACATGAAAAATGGAGCTTGTAGTAGTATATTATGTTCTTTCAAATGCCTATTCTGTTTCTTTTAAAAACACTAATATAAACTTTGAATACATAAATACATAAATGTTGCCATGGATGTATCTTGGTTGACATGCCACAGACAGGTTGGAACAGATTATTTTCCCCCACATAATTGTTTTCTACCTTGATTGTCATTCAAATCAACCCTCGGTCAATCTACTCAGGTAATCAGAGCACCATGGGACCTTTCTGAAGTCCTGTCAGCATTTATACATTTTCTTTCATTTTTGTTTACTGACATGTAAATCCCATTATGTTTAGTGCAGCTTACTCTAAATGAAAAATGTCCTTTCTAGAAATCTATGATATGGTCAAATAAGTTTGCATCCTTATCACCTTCCATAGGGGAGATACAATGGAACCTTGGTTCACAAACACTTCGGTTCACAACCAATTCGGTTCACAACCAAAAAAAATCAGCTAAATGTTTGACTCGGTTTGTGAACAAATCCTCGGTTCGCAACCAAACTTCCTGAGGATGAAGAAATCTCAAGAGAGAAAATACCTGAAGGAATGTGTCCTTCCATCGTGGAGGAGGGCTCTCCCACAAAACAGCAACCTCTCTCGCGCTGAGAATCGACTGACTGAACAGTTTTCTCTGTTGTTTATGGTTTTCTCAGTGTTTGTATTAAAGGATTTAATACAACTGTTACACTGCATTCTGTGGCACATTTAACTACAGTATTGTATTTGTGTGCTTCAAAATCTTAAAAAAACAGTAGAGTTCACAGGGGTCTGGAACAAATTGATCATATTTCCATACAAGCCAATGGGAAAATTTGTTTCAGTTCACAACCAACTTGGGTCACAACCAAAGTTATGGAACCAATTGTGGTCATGAACCGAGGTTCTACTGTACTAAGGCTTATTTGCTTCTGTACAGTCCTAAATTGAACAATAAATAAATATTTATAAGTCATTCTTCATAGTCTCTTTGCCCCAATCTAGTATATCTTTGTCAGTTTTGTGAGAAAGTCCAGACAAGAGGCACATTCAGATGAACTAACTCTACTTAAGTATAAGGTCAAGGTAACAAATCTTGCAAGTCTGAAAGTATTTTTCTCCCCTGTTGCCTTTACAGCCTAAGAAACTAGGCTGGGTTCCTTCTGAGATGCTTGCCATGTCCATATTCCTGCTGCAGATTAAGCTGCCTCTTATCTGACCATTGCCCTGCTGTGGCCTTCTCTTGTCTCTCAAGGTAATTCCCATGTGCCATTGCAATCTTAAGAGCCATGATATTTACTGGTCTCAGCATTAGAAAGTCAGTAAACACAACTTGGTAAAGTGGTGTTGAATTGTTCCTATTGCAGTGAGGGAGCAAGGATAGTTTACATACTTGACTTTGGGGCAGGAGATGGTATCTGAGATTCAGTGAAGAGCATGATAGAGAGCAGCATTTACATATCCGAAAGGAAGGTGAACATCAGCGTTGCACAGAGGCAAGGATGATGTGAGGCAGTCAGTTTCAGGCCATTTATCAACTTCCTTGAAGCTCTGATTTTAAAATAAAGCAAAATCAATACCCAAAAGATTCCTGTGGACTGGAGGGAATTCAGATAAAAGCAATATCAATGATGAAACAGCAGAGTAATTGATTGATGAGGAGAATGTTCAAAGTTGCACAGTCTGGCTTTGCAATAACAATGGTCTCCAGTCAATCCCCAGGCACAGTTCAAAATGCTGGTTTGGGCCAACAAATCTCCCCACATAACTTGAGGCCAGATTACCTGAAGGAACCCTTGTTTCCACTTGAATCAACACCAGTCCTTAAGGTCAGCTTCTGAGGCTCTGTGTCATTCATGCCAGCTTCTGAGGTACAATGAATGATGACGCTTGACAATCCTTTTCCACTGAGGCATACAATTTCTGGAATTCCCAGAAAAGTAGACCTGCAGTAGTTATAAAGTATTCAGTGGTCCCTCGACCTACGAACTACTCGACATACGATGATTTTGACATATGAACGGGGAAATCACCGTGCTTTTAGCTGGGGTTTCCCCGACTTCCGAATGACAGCCGCAGTTTCCTCGACTTACGACCTGGTCCCGAACGGCTGGTAAAGTTCTTTTTAAAAATTTTTTTGTAGAAACCTAATTTTGCTGTGTACTTTGCATGCCTTTAAAATGCACCTCATAAAGAGGTTTCCACAAAAAACTGGGAGTCTGGGTCTTTTTCCTAGGATCCGGAACGAATTAATCCGTTCCCAATGCATTTCTATGGCAAGCCACTTTTTTGACTTCTGAATTTTTCGGCTTCCGAAAATGCATTCGGAACAGATTAAATTCGTAGATCGAGGGACCACTGTTCTTTGTTTTCTGGTAGAAAAGGGACTGTTGAAAGAATAGCTGCTCTATGTGGCAGTCAGGTTTTAAAACTATTTGCTCTTTGTGGTGAATGACTGTATATATATATATATATAGATAGATGGTATACTGGCTTTATTCTTAATACCTTGACACTCATTATGAATTGATTCCAGGAGACATAATGATTACCAAAAATGATGAGTATCAAACAGATTTTTCCCATAAGGAATAATGTAGTGAGTCACAAAGCACCAACACCAACAAATTTTAGCTTGTGTGTTGAGTGCCAAACAAATGACAAGTACTGAGACAAAAATTTTGCGTCAGAATTTGTTGAATATCAAATTTGATGTATTCAGAGCAGTCGAGCAGTTTATATCCTTCCATATGTAAACATCCCAGTTATACACTCAAGTTTAGATATACCTTTTGCACTAATACACTGTTCTGTGTGCAGTTTTGGTGGAGAAAGATTGATTCTAGCAGACATATTAATTACTGCCTATCTGGATTTGTGGTTTATGCCAATTCATTCTCCCTGTAATCTCTGGCAGATAGCTCTTTGATCTCCTATTTGGTTGCATGCTACACTCATATGTTTTCAGGAGTCCATCTTCAGTCTTTCAGCTGCTCTTTCCCCAGCAATTATCTAACTGACATGGTGATCAGTTATTTTTAGCAACTTGCTCTGGCCTTTGTTTCAGCCAGAGACCCTGTACTTCTGTCTATAGCGGGCCATATCATCTGCATAGAAGGCTCTCATCATTCTCATTGATGGTCTCTGTTAGATATTTGAATTATTTCGGCGGGAAATCCTGGCCAGCCCATTGGCTAATGGGCTGGGCTAAACAGTATAA
>JANHFR010001342.1:162585-176806 GCA_032468015.1 Mimophis mahfalensis | reverse complement strand
TTGCAGACTGTTTTTATAATCTCCTCCATTATATTATCTGCCTGCTGGACCCTGTTGATCTTGCGACTATATGGTCCTCTTACTTTATAGCAGCTCAGACTTGTTTGTCCTGCGGGGGTCCCACTCCTCCTGGGAACGACCCACCTCATTAGATTTATCCCCCCTTGATGACGGTCCTGTTATTCGAGACCACGAGAGGTGGCTGGGTGAAAGTAGTGGTCGAAGTATTTATGTTTGTTTAGTGGGGCTTTTAATTTAATATATCTAGTATTTTTTGAAATTTATTTTAATTACACTCTAAACCGCCCTGAGTACCTCGAGAGAAGGGCGATATACAAATTTAATATAATAATAATAATAATAATAATAATAATAATAATAATAATAATAATAATATAATACAGTTGAAATCCAGAGATATTACTTTGCCACTGATGGACAAACAGTTGGAAAACATGGAACATTTTTTGATAAATCAAAACATTTCTTTTGATAAATGACAACAATAGCAAGACTTTTATATGCACAACAATGGACATTACCTATAAAAGAAGAATGGATGATAAAGTTGACGGAGCTGGTAAAATCGATGGCTCCAATTAGAGAAAAGGCATTAATTTTAATGCTGGTTAAAAAAAAAACCTTTGGATTTTTTGCAGGAAACAAAAAATAATTAAATGACATATGGATTTGATGTTTACAAAAATGGTAAAGAGTAATAAAAATGAAAATTATGTTGTAAACTTAAGAGAAAAGCTTAATATAAATTCATATCTATTATTTGCTGTGAAAGAGAATCAGAAGTCAAAAAAGAAAAGAAAATGTGGACATTAAGACAGATAGCTTCTAAAGCTAGTAAATGTAAGCCATAAACAGTTTGTAGCAGACTCTCCTATTATTCGCAGACTTTATATATATATATAGAGCCCTCAGTGTTCCATTCAGACTAATAAATTATTTCTTACAGGTAATAACTCTGACATAAAAATGTACCAGCCAGCATACAGTATGTGGGGCACTTTTTATCATTCCTTTTGAAGCTGACTACTATAAATTTCACCGAAAAGCTTCATGATAATCCTGTAACTTAAATATTTTCCTATTTATACTTGATCACCAGATCAACTGTGTGCACTAAAACAATATTTATTCGTTTATTTAGTCCCATTTGTACAGCCAGCCATCCCATATAGAAGAAACTCTGGGCAGCTTACATAATAATCAAAATATATTTTGAAAAAATCAAAAGAACCAATCTGAATTAAACCTAAAAACTAGAAGAAAAAATGAAAATGAAAATGGCAACAAAACAGGGAAAATTCATTCCATTAACTGTCATGCAGCCATCCAGCAAACTATATTCTAATGCAATCTTATACCTAGGTGCCAATGTTTTAAAGGCCTTCTGATGGGCCAACAGGGTTGGGCCCAGTCTCACCTTGGCATAGATGATGTTGCACAGAATGGGGACTATGGCAGAAAAGGCATTCTTCCTAGGGCCTTGCCTGATGACACTCCCTGGCCAATGGAATCCACAACATGCTCTCTTGTCAGAGCTAATGGAGATATAATTGGGAAGAGTCAGTCCCTTAAATACCTCAGTCCATGCTATGTAGGACTTTAAAAGTTATAATCAGCACCTTGAATTGGACCCAAAGCAAATTGGCAATCAATACATCCCATGTACCAGCAGTGTAACATGTGCAGATGTCAGAGCACATTTAACTGCCCACACTGCCGCACGGCAGCAAGCTACCTTCCTGAGTTACAATCGAGTACGCAAATCAGTCAAGAGAGACAGAATTGGAAAAATCCAAGAAACATAAAACTGGACAATCACTTCAGAATCCTTTCCTGCAAATTGAGAGTATAAGACATGGAGATTCCACAATAAACAATCAACTTAGGCAGTAAGGCAAGAAAAAATTATAGGACTATCTCATATGGAAATTCTTTGTAACATAAGAATACAAAAAAATAAGTTCCTATGGTATGTCCAGTATGACTGTGCAATGTGTTGAGTTCAAATGCTAAAAGGTCCTTCAATACTTGCAGAGGTACAAAACAACTTCTGTTTGTAACTCTGTATACAATATATGTCTTTTCCTAGAATTGTGCTGCAGTTTAGCAAGGCAGCCACAGAAACTCAGCTTCTTTAAGACAGATGCTTTGTGCATACATCTGGTCACTCTGAAGCACATTTTTTTCTCTTAAATCTGTAGCTCTGTACAGCAAGAAAGAAAGCCCAATAATAATCAAATTATTCAGCTAAAATATTCTGTGGCTAAATTCCTCAAAAATAAAATGAACAATTTGCTAGAATCATGATAGTGTGTCATGTCCTCCAATTATCATGAAAGGAAGCAGAATTCCCCTCCTCCAGCAAAATATGGCAGCTGATTAGATTCTCAGAAGAGCCTAGTGACAGCTGGTGCCCACAGCAGTTGGTGGAGTGAAGCCAAGAAGTCCCCATAGCTGGAACCCACTGTAGGAGAATTTGGCATTTGTCTGACCCATACAACACAAAGCAATATTTTTACATCTACTGAATGTCCTGACTCATACTGGGAACTCAATGTTTATATATGCCTGGATGAACTTACAGAAATGTGCATGACATTACTTTCCTCTCAGAGCAGTGAATATTCAGGAGAGCAATGTGCAGTAAAAGTTGCTAAAAAGGCAAGGATTGTGACCAAAGAGTAAATAAGACTTTGGAGGAATCAACCTAAAAAAACCACAAACCCCGGAATTATAGAAAATATAGAAGCTTTTAATCAAAAGATCTGCCAAGGCCACAAACACCATGGGGGTCAGACACCCCATCAAGGGGTTTGTCCCCCTAGAAATGGTCCTGAAGTGCTGATCCCCACCAACAGTGACTGGCAACAAGAACTGCACATGTGCAAGGGGCTTTGCAGGCAACGGCCACCAGGAGGAGCCAGCGGCGGAACAAGGTTGGCCCAGGCGCAGCTGGTGGTACCAGGTTAGGCCAGCTGGGCTCCAGCGGTGACAGGAGAGGGAGCAGCAAGGGCGATGGAAGTGTTGGTGGCCATGAGAAGGCAGCGATGGAAAGAGGTTGGCCCAGGAAGAGCCGGCAGGACGAGGTTAGGCTGGCTGCGCCCGAGCAGCGATGGGGAGTGACAGGGGTGACGGGAACGGCACTACGACTCTACCTGGGTAAAGCCAGGTACCCAGCTAGTTTTAATATAAAGCATTCTTGGGTTTCTGGAGATTCAAGAAGGACCTCCATTTACTTTTGATAAAAGAAACCAAGTATAAAGAAATAGAAAAATATAGGTGCACATGGGTTTGGATTTGAAGGGCAATATGTGATTTAAAGCTTGCATGGATGTTCCTACTGTATATCACCTCTCAGAAATGCTTTAAAGTAGCTGCAGCTTTACGGAGTTTTTCATGGGTGGCCTTCTTGGTCTATAAGCAATTCTAGGAAAAGATCAATTTGTTTAAGGTGTTCCCAACAGGTGGAAAGTTTAAGTTTATTCGTATTTGTATGCCGCCCAACTCCCAAGGGACTCTGAGAGTGCATGCTCATGTGAATTCCAAGCCTCATTTTTCTTTTTGAACAAATTATCTCTTGCAATCCTAATGTGGTGTCAAAGGTACACTGTGAAATTTCTGGAAGTAATTTGAAAATGTGGTTAACAGTGATGAGATAATTACTAGCATTTAATATAATAGCGAATGTAGTGAATATTACAGAAATACCATCAGGGCAATTAATACCTGGGCAATTCAATCATTAGATACACAGCTGAAATAGTGGACTGGACTCAAAAAGAAGTTAAAAAAAACACCCTCTGGACCAGAAAAAGAATGATAAACCATGGCCTAAATCCACAAAGTAAAGTTGACAGAATCTGCTTACCAAGGAAAGTGGGTAGGCATGGAATGTTGCAAATGATCTGGACAGATGAAGAAGGAAAAAGGGCACTGGAAGAATATCTGAAGGACAGCGAAGAAGATGCACTGAAGCTAGTATATCATGAAGGCTAACGGAATACTACCAAACTGGCCTACAATACAGACCAAATGAAGAATAGAAAAGAGATACAAGACAGCAAAATATTACATGGCCAGTACTTAAAAAATAGCAGGCAAAGCAGATAACAACAAGACCTGGCAATGGCTAAGAGCAGAAAGTTGAAATAAGAGACAGAAGCCTAATTCTGACTGCACAAGCCCAAGCTTTAAGAAGAAATGCATACAAAGCCAGGATTGGGAAGGCAGCAAAAGACAGCAAATGCTGCTTCTGCAGAGAAACTGAAGAAATAGTGGACCACCTATTTAACCACTGCAAGAAAATTTGCAAACTGATTACAAAACAGGGCATGACAAACTATCAACAATGGTACAATGGAATATCTGCAAGAAATAATATTTGTTTGCAAGAAAAATCAGTGAAATTACAAACTAGATGAAGTAATAGAAAATGAAGAAGTTAAAGTACTTTAGAATTTAGACAGACAAGTACCTGCCACAAAACATCCTATATTTAACAGCTGTTGTTAAGAAAGACAAAAGAAAATCTGGGTAATGGATGTGACATTACCTGGAGAAGTCAAAGAACTGTAGAAAATAACAAAAACAAAGATCTGCAAATAGAATAGCAACAGCACCTAGACTGATATCACTTCACGGTGCTTTACAGCGCTCTCTAAGCAGTTTCACAGAGTCAGCATATTGCCCTCAACAATTCTGTGTCCTCATTTTACCCCCTTCAGAAAGATGGAAGGCAGAGTCAACCCTGAGCCAGTGAGATTTAAACTCTCAAACTTCTGGCAACCAGCAGTCAGCAGGAGTAGCCTACAGTACTGCATTCTAACCACATCCACCATCACGTAGTGAATGAATGTGGTGAAAAGCAAAGATAGTGTCAATAGTAATAGGCACCTTGGATGCAATCCGAGTATCTGGAGCACCATGTGAACACCATTGGTATTGTCAAAATTACAATAAATCAATTGCAAAATGCAATTTTGCTTGAAGCCACTTACATCCTGCGAAGATATCTTAAATACCATCAAACAACTTCTGCCTATTCCAGGTCCTTGGGGAAGGACTCAATAGATGGATAATAATGCCGAATCCAGTTTAAGTATCTATCTGACCACAGGGCCAATAATAATAATAGATGCTTAGCTCCAATCCAAATTTGTTAACGAGATCTTCAATTAATTTCTATAAAGAAATAAATGCTAAAGTTCAAAAAGTTATTACAATCCTAGCATTTAGTCACAGTGACAGCATTTATGATTATAGCTGAAATCACACAGTATGCTTTGCCTTAATTTTTTAACCATGATTTGTTGAATAAGCCACACTGGTCTTGTTTACACATCTGACAAAATTGTAATGGTTTAGTACAGAGCATGAACTTGGTCATTTTTTAATCTTAGGTAACATTAACACTTAACATCAAATATATCATCAAAAAAGCACAACAAAGAATGTTCTTTTTGTGCCAAATCAGAACGCTCAGACTGCCCAAGGAGCTGCTGATACCATTCTACAGAGGAATTATTGAGTCTGTCATCTGCACCTCTATAACTGTCTGGTTTGGCTCTGCAACCTTACAAGACACACAAATTTCAACAGATAATTAGAACTGCAGAAAAAAGTAATTGCTACCAATCTGCCTTCCACTGAGGACCTGTATATTGCACAAACCAGGAAGAGGGCTGTGAAATTATCTACAGTACACACCCCTCACATCCTGAACATAAACAGTTTCAACTTCTACCCTCAAAACGACACTATAGGGCACTGCACATTAGAACAACTAGACACAAGGACAGTTTTCCCCCATGCCTTCACTCCGCTAAACAACTATTTCCCACAACAAACTATCTAAAAAGACAGTATTACCATCATTATTCTCATCTTCCCTATTACGTATTTCCTTATTTTCTTATGGCTGTAATTTTGTTGCTTGTATTTTACGGTTTATATTGTTTATTTAGTATCCTAGTATGATTTGTGCTGATTGCTTATTTGGTATCCATGACTATCACTAAGTGTTGTATCTAATGTTTTATGATGAATGTATTTTAAAAATGACTATGTTAATGATATCACAACTGTATGTACATTGAGAGCTTATGTACCGGAAACATATTCCCTGTGTGTCTAATCACACTTGGCCAATAAAGAATTCTATTCTATTCATTACCAAAGGCATTTAAATCACATTTCATATTTTAAATTAAATTAATAAACATCCATTCTAGCAGGTTGCCCTATAAACTTTGGACAACATGGTCTGCAACTACAGCCTTCATGTAACTGAAGATTACACAAAAAGCATGTTGTTTGAACAATCAATTATTTCACAAAGCATGTATATTGAAGGCATCAAGCACGTATTGAAGTACATCATTAGTGGAATATTAATTTTCAGTCTGTTATAACGTACTCTAGAGGTATGCATGAAGGGAAGCTTATTTTAGCTTGAGCTAAGAAAAAATACCTCATTCAAAATATTGTGTTATTCAGTAAAATTCAAAACTATGCCAGTATTCTTTATTCCACGCTTATTACAAGTTGAAAGATTTAGAATGTCATGACCATTAGAAGCAATGTGAACCAGATATGAATTGATATTTCCTTGTTATATCTAATCCCTTGCTACTTTCAACCAAGTTGCAAAAAAAATGTTACTGAGGAATCAAGCAGCATACTTCTGCTCCCACCCACTGGAACATCTCTTTAGAGTGGAATCTGTCATTAAAAAAGAACCTGCCCACAAACACACCAGAGATCTTTTCAACAATCTCTTGAAGACAGCGCACAACTAACACTGTTTCAACACATTTTTCCTGTAAAGTTTTCATTTTTAAAAAATCTGCTTCATTTTTTTTTTGCAGGCATTGACATCTTGCTTCCTTAGCAAGATCAAGCAACAGATGGGACATGTTTTTTTCCAGACTACCTGCCAGGACCCAAGCCCAGGAAAAACAGTCCTGTTGTTCTTTGATGTTTTTATTTGCAAACTGGGAAAACTGCAATAAAAGGCCTACTGATGCTTTTTATTTGCATAAGGAACACTAAAAATATGACAAAGGAACATCCATATCATGTATACACATATACCAAAGCAGACCAGTGCCAGCCTGGAGTACATAAACATGCCTACACAGACTACATATACACAAAGCATACTGAACAAGTGGGCAGTGTATTAGTAACCTGTACATTTATATAACCTCAGCAGAAGAAGCTTGTATGCTATGCACAGTTACTCATGCACCCACAAACATTGAGTTAGCTGCCTGAACTATAAAGCACACCTTTACATATGCATCATGCCCATAAGCCCACATGATCTCTATTTGACATGTATAGTTTAAAAAGAGCATTAACTTTTCAAATAAGTCTAAGTTGTCTTCTTCTGTCTAGACTATCAACTTTTGCTTCATTATTAACATTACAAGCTTACCAGCCCAGTATTTACTGTTACAATCCTGAAATAAAATTATTGGGTTTATTTATATATCAACATTTGAAACAGCTATTCTGGAGTCAAACATTTTGCTCCTAAGATATTATAACCTTTTCTATTAAGTCCTACCAGATAAGGCAAAATTTATGATTTATTAGCATCATAGAACTTATTATGTGACTAGATATTCATTTCACACAAAATATGTAATTTCAGAATGGATCACACAAGTAATTTGATCATAATAAAGTTTTATAAATCTATTTTCAAATGGTTTAACCTATCTTGTTAATAAGATGTCACTCACATCTACTACTTTTATTATGTAATTTTATTTATCCTGATATCAGTAACAGTATTTGGTCAATCATGAAAAAAGGGATTCTTTGCTCAATAACTGTCAACCAACGAGAACAAAATTTGATCTTGGATCCTGGGATACAATCTAGTATTTATAAGCAGCACTGCAAGTCATACTTTTTCTGAAATTCACTAGATTACTATTGAAACTTCTATGGATAAAGCAATCAAGATTCACTTGAGAAACAGAACTGAGGCTGTCAAAGGTAACTAACAGGGCAATGGAAGTCCTAGCATATTCATGAAGCTTAAGTATGCTGGAAACTGCAGATGAAATATCTAAGTTTCCTTTATAAAAAAACCACACCTCCTAACAGTTAAAGTACACTCTATTAGAGATTTTACACAAATAACGTTATAACAGGAGTTAACAAAGGCGAACTGTGAACTGTAAATGCAAAAGCTGAAATGTTTAGCCAGAAATTTAAAGCCAAGATTCTACAAATGAGTGAATGGATTTTAGAATTAATTGAATAAACTCCAAAATTCAGATACAATATGGACATTGGAGACGAATTAAAAATGGACAACTTTCTGGAATGAGGTAGAACTCTTTGTACAACAAGCAATAGCACTACTGATGCTATTTGCCTCCATTATGAATTTGCTTCTCCTTTTATGACTGAAATTGTTTTTTGGAAAAATGTACAGTAAAAATTTAAATAGAATAAAAAATCACCTAACAATTTAACCACATGTAAAACTAACAGTACTTGGTATTATCTAATTTATAAAACGGAATTTCCCCAATATATTGTTTTATGCTCATGATACTAGACAAATATCAAAAATATGCTTTGTGTATTTTGTGAGTTTTGTTAGTTATTTAAGTCAATAGTTAAATCATAATTTTATTTTTCTACAGCTTGCAAAATTTGGGCTGCTAATAGAAATAAACCCCTCAATACATTTAAGAATAAATCCCTCAATACATTTAGATGAAGAATTAAGCAAAAACAGAATCTGAATTCTGGATGAATCTGACTCAGTCACTCCAGTGGATTCAAAATAGTTTTTTCGTGTTGTTTAATCAGGTCCAATTCTCAGAGACTGCCTGGATTACTCCCTGCAGTTTTCTTGGCAATATTTTTTTTTAAATAAGTGGTTTGCCGTTGCCTTCTTCCTAGGGCTGAAAAAAAGTGAATGGCCCAAGGTCACTCGGCTAGTTCTGTGCCTAAGGGTAGGATCAGAACTCAGTCTCTTGATTTCTAGCCTGGACTACACCAAACTGGCTCTCTAAAATGGGATACAAGTCTCCTAATTAAGATTCTACTGTGAGATATTGTTCAATGCTATGGGTCATCCGAAATTTAAAATAGCTTATGGGTTTTTGCAATAATGCAAGATTTTATATTTATTTATATTTATTAAGGTTGAATTTTTGCAGATCTTACCTGAAACTCTCTCATTACTTGCTAATCACAAAGTCAACTGATTTAAATTGATCAATAGTTCAGAGAAAGGAAACTCGAGAAGTTACTAGGCTGCAACTTTGGGGGACTTAAAAGAATATTATTTTTGACAGGAGGGACATTGGTATTAATCACTGCTTGAAAGTGTATAGCTATAGAAAAAAAAACCTTTCGAAAATAGGCTATAATAATAAACCATTGCTAAAACAAATACTGTAGAAAGAGAGCTGAATGGCAGCTAGTCTATGGTATCCAAAAATCAGAAGAAACGAGTAGCCATTTTCAACTAATAAATTTTGTTAAAAAGCAAGTGAACTAAGCTCACTTAATTAGAGGCAGTGGGATGGCTAGTTTTGCAGGGTCTATGAATCCCAATATTTAAGCTATGATGGTTCCAATGCTTAGAATAGTGGGGCAGCTGAAGTTGCCAGATTTCTGTACTTTGAGAACGTAGCCACTCTTTAATATCCAATGAAGGGCACTAAGTTCATAAAAGCATGCAGCCCTTAATAAAATGTCTTAGTCACAACAGAAATTTAAACAAATTTAAAACAAATAGAAGTGCTACTAAAATACATACAATTAATATGGATGCCAGTGACAATTCAGCAATGTATAAAATACCAATGTTTTGAAATCAACAAACAAAATTAGTTAACTCATTACTGAAAAGCTTTGCAAACTTTACAAAAGATTTGAATGGGAAAATTATACATTGTATTTTAGCTATGTTGTCACCTGAATGAATTTTGAATTTACTTTGGATGAAGAGGCAATACAGGTAATCCTCAACTTACAACCATTTGTTTAGCGATCATTTAAAGTTACAACAGCACTGAAAAAGTGACTTATGACTTTTTCTCACACTTAAAACCAATGCAGATACTTGGCAACTGGCATGTATTTTTAATGGTCGCAGTGTCACAGGACCATGTTATCACCTTTTGCAACATTCTGACAAGCAAAGCCAATAGAGAAGCCAGATTCACCTAACAACATCAGAACTCATCCTTCCATCCCCCCCATCCAGATAGAACTGATGAAGCTTCTTTGGTGAGAAGTGAAGTGTCTTCATCAAGGAAAAAACAAAATTCAGTTGCCTTTTAAAAAGCACATCTGAGACTTAACAATTTCATTACTAAATTAATAACAGAGATGAACTTGACAACTGTAGCAAGAAAGGATGTGAAATGGAACAAAACTTACTTAACAATTGTCTTGCTTAGCAACAGAAATTTGGGGCTTAATTGTGATTGTAAGTCAAGGACTACTTCTATGTATATTGTTGGGTATAGTTTATTAATTCCATTAAATCTAGGACCCTTAAAAGAGCCAGGTTTGAAATCTCTTTGTTGTGTAGAGAAGCAGATGCTTAAGGAACAAGGAAGCCCCTATTAATATAATTTTACATATAGGATCTTTGAACTACAGATGAAGCTGACTAGTCTGATGAAAGTTGGTAAAACTAAAATTTTGTTTAAGAGGAATGGATACACATTTATGCAAAGAACAGTAGAAAGTAGGTCTATACATTTTACTAAATATTTAAAAGAAACTAGAAAAAAGCTTTCTTTCAGCAGGTTATAAAATTTAGAATTTTCACTGTAGTTTCCATAGTGAATGAAGCAAGCTGTGTTTATGCAGCAAACCTTTCCAGAAACTGCTATTTATGGTGCTACTGGTCTTAATAAGTATGTACTCCAGGAATTTGAAATATAGGGCAGTAGTCCCCTTTAGCTTCTATGTGTGATTGACAAGTGCAAAACCCTATTCCTAGACTTCAGCAATCTATTATCTCCATGCCTTTTCTTGGGGAGGCGGGGGAAGAGTAGGAAAAAGCCAACCTTATCATTACAAATCCAGTTTTTTTCTCTGACTTAACAATATTTTACAAATTACAAGCAATCTAACTAATTATCACTCTAATTCTGCAAATATGCTGCAACTGAAGGGCTACAGAACATGTTAAATGGTAGAAAAACACACTAATAATCTCAACTCTTCTATTTACTGTATAGAAAGATTTGAAAAGTATACCAAGTTACATGTCCCAGGATTAAAAACTATTTTTCTACAATGAGTGTAACCATTTCATATTTTCAATTCTTACTTGCAAACACCCTATGGGTAGCATAGGCACAACTATTAAAGCTGCTTGTGCCCATTGAAATCAATAATCCCTTCCAGTCTCTATGTTTAGTTTTATCCACTGTCTCTATATTTGAAAACTAAGACTTTTAACATAAAATTGTGTTTGAGGATTGTGTTCCAGTTCAGCTCTTATCCAACTGGTTATTTTGCTATAATTTCTTCAACAAATGATTTACACTGACTCACAATTTTACCCCTATGCATCTTCGCTTGTTTCTAATGTATTAGCAGTGTCAATAAAAGAATCACCAAGGGGCTACACTGTTTATTTTACTCCACATGGAACATAAGCCTCCACACATTGTCCTACCCTCAATGAGGGCAGGTCAACATATGGAAACCAATCCCAAACGTTCAGTATTTTTCTAAATTAACAGCACATATTCCACTCTCTTAAGCGAGAAACTGCCAGAGTTGAGAAGGACTTGCAGACAGAATATATAATGCAGACAGAAAGATGCTCAGTTTGTAAACAGAGAAACATGGATTAAGTATTGAAGGCACAGATTGCATCCAACCTTTCTTTTAAATTCTTTGATTATATTAACACTTCATTGGAAGTATTTTTTTTTGTAGTTTGTAATTGGTAAAAAGACCAATGCTTTGATCCCTACCATCTTTTAGTTTTAAAAAATGGGATAGGTATCCTAATAAAATCAGCATTAATATTTTAATTAAATTAAAATTTTAACAAATTTTAACAAATTATCATTACAATAATTTTTGTAATTTAAGAGTTTGCCACAGCAGAAGAGGCCATTAAAAGGTACTGTCTCTTAGTAACTTCATAGATATGTCCATGTAATTTTCTTGGCAAGAATACAGAAGCAGTTACTGTTTCTTTATTCCATACCTTAAACTTCTACTAAAGAAACACCATCACTTATTAACTAGATCATCTACATAAGCCAACAATTCCTTTATATCTCAAAAGTTTTTCCAAAGGAGAATATATTGTTAGTGCTTAATATACTTCCATTCCTTATCTATTAAAAAGCATTAAACACTGTCAGTACTACCAACAAAGCCACATATTGGCTCAGTTTTGGTTCTCTAATTGAATTATGGAATCATCTTAAGATCTATCATGTTTTAAACTTGCAAGCCACACAAAAACTACTTCATTTACCATTAAACAACAACAAAAACATTTTATTTATTAAAACACCCGTGGTACATTTCTGATTCACATTTTAAGTTACAAGGTTACAAGGCAATCTCACCCCCCAAACAATCCTAATTCAGATTTTTGGTTAACTACATGGAAAATAATTAGTCTGCTTTAATATTCCAGAAAAGGTATAAACTGACAATAGTAAAAATAACCGACATGTTTTCCCACAATGTCTTATACTTCCAATACTGCAAGACTTAGATTACACAAACAGAAGTAAATGCAAAGGAATAACTTTTTGTCTCTCCTGTTCAAATGCATACCTGGCTTGCAGAGTGCTTTGTCACAGTAACTCCAGGACTAAATAGAACACAAGGACGGCCTTCTTAAGTATTTTGTTTTAAAAACATAAAAGGATACAGCCTTAAAGCGCCAGTTTGTGTTCCAATGGCAAGTATCTTCTGAACAGGATCAAAAGCCAAGGCTGAAGGCTGATAGGGGAAACCATGGCGTACAGTCTGTCAAGTCAAGGTAGTGAAGCAATGGTGATTCAGGCAACCAAAGAAAAATAAAAAGCCAATGTTTTAGGAAGAAATGACTTCATTCACTTTACAAAATGTTTTTTTAACTTGGGGGAAAATAGATTAGAACGCATTTGAATCTTACTGAACATACAGATAACAAAATGAAGTCTTTACTTAAATAGATAAGTTTATCATTCACTTTTCACTTTACTATTTTTAGAAACTCTTGCAAAAATTAAATTGTATTATAATCTGAGACAGACTGAGAAATTTGATGATGCAGCCATTCCTGTAAATTAAGTGTTCACTAATTATTAAGACAGCTCTTTGGAGAGCTATCTCTATTTCTCTGAAGGCCTTAAATGACACAAAAGTTTAAAAAAACACATAGGCACTTCTGCATTAAATGCATTACAATGGCCACCAGTGCTCCCCCTTTTTATTTTTTAGCAACTAAAGGTATACTTAACCTCACTGTGTGTGGGGTATTGAGCAAACAGCACAGGCAAAGCCAATGAAACCAAAATGTTCTTTATCTCAGGGATCAATCCTAACCCATTATTTAGATAAAAGTATTCAATCCACAAGCTGATCTACAGCAGTTTAGGCCACAGGTGTCTAAAGGTGGAGATGAACATCCTCTTCATTTTGTGTTTCAATTTGGCACAGTTGGGGAATTAATCTGCTGCATCACCGTTTTGGAATTTTGACTTCAACTGCATTTACTGCATCCCATCGGAAAAGAAATATCCCTTCCTATTAGTATTACTTCTTCCACCATCCCCAAAATGAATAATTATTCCCTCTATATTTAGAGAACCACATTTACTGAAGACTGTTAAAACCCCCGGGTTTGCTGGTAATGCAGAGCATTTAGTACTCTGTCCTCTGATCGCATCAGAGTGGCATTTTAATTGTGTTCAACAGCGAAGCACACATTTAGAGGCTTCCCTCCAAGCATCTTAGATATACATGTATCTGCGGCTTAAAATTCAAGTGATAAATAGCCATTCAGGGGAAGATGCTTGTCAATAAAAGCCGAGGGTCCCTCATAACGTCATCCTCGCGGTTGCTCTTCTTCTCCCACCCACAAATTTTAAAAAAACAACAAAAAAACCACACACACATTAAATTGACAGCTTTAAAAGCATCGGAGTCTAGAGTCTGCAGAACCCATCATGGCTACATCATCCTCTGC
>JANHFR010001342.1:148890-160286 GCA_032468015.1 Mimophis mahfalensis | reverse complement strand
TTTAATTTTGTATTGTATGTTTTAAAGCCCTGTAAACCGCCCTGAGTGCTTTTTGGAAAAGGGCGGCATATAAATATAATTAATTAAATAAATAAATAAATAATTTTTTCACTGGTCTATTTAAAAACAGTCTAAAGTTTTAAAAATCTGATAGGGCAAAGAAAAAGACAAACCATTCTTGCTTACATTTTTCAGCTGAGAATACACATGTATATCAAAATGACCCAATTGATTCTGGACCTAAAGCAGCACTAGAATTCACAGTACCCCAGTTTCTAGTCTGGTGCCTTAATTACTATACCAAACTGGCTCCCAGAAATATTTTGCCCCTTCATGTGTTGTACAGCATTAAGATTCTATTCCTACTCCTGTATCGTTAGCCTGCCATGAGAAAGATGAGTATTCAGCCTTTTGAACATCAAAGCAAAGTTTGTTTGAAGTTAGATCCTATTTATGTTGATTGCTGCAAAACTGACTTAAAAAGCATTAGACCCTTAACTTTTGGAGATACTGAAATTTGGAAGACATTTTAGAATTTTAAAAACTTAAAACTTTTACATCAAAATCCAGTTTTGCATATAAAACTAAGACTGGGCACACATAAATCATCAGTCTGCTGAACCAGTATTCCAGTCTTGAGACAATCATGCTTAAATCACAACATAAAATTATAAAGGAAAACAAACAAAAGGTTATTTGTATTTTTCTACATAATTGTTTCTAATTAGCCCACAACTTATAAAAACGACATACTTTAACATTTAATATTTAAAGAAACTACATAAATCTGAAATTTTATTTTGGCATATTTATGTATTCATTTGACATAATTGTAGGGTTAAAGAAGCAAAACATTAGAAGGAGAAAAAGTATGTCAAAGGATGTTGGAACGCTCATACTTGTTGACAACTTTTTAAAGCAGCTACATCGTTTCTGCATATAGCTGCAGCACAGTCCTGTGAAAAGATATTTTCAAGATGCCAGCTGGACTTGCTTATATGTTCATGCTTGATCCAAAATATCTTTTCTCCTTTGAATATGATATGCTATAAATTCTATATAGTGCTCAGTTTTGGCAAGGTAATCTCTATAATGCCTATTGTTTTGGGTTTATTATTATGCTTTATATTTTATGCTTTATTATTGTTATGCTTTAAATGTACAACATTTGGAGAATGTATTTTATCAAAATCTTAGAAATGTAAATAAGCTACTATACAGTGATTGCCAAAGCTGTCTACATAGTATATAAACCACATTCTACAGTATGTAAACCTTGAGATCTATTTATATTATAGATATTAGATGTAATGTGCTATGGACATTCGGTCATACATCAATTATTGGAGCTTGGAACAACATATTTTGTTGATTTCTACCCATGCCATCACTAGAATTTTTTTAGAGGAGATTTATGTACCAGGCTTGTCCACAAGTGAAATATATGGTTACAGCAATAATTGGAAATAAATTTAATATGCTTCATGAAATATAAACCGTTGCCATATGCTTTATTAGAAGATGTTGTAACAAGGTTTTATATAATGTCTATAATCAATATGTCATGAAAATGTCAAAAGCAATATGTTCATAACCACATTCTGAACATTATGTGCTTTGAAAAATTTAGAAGCCACTGCAGTGAAAGTGGATTACTATTACCTATATGAAGTATTCGAGTCTATGAGATTACACAAGAATTGTGGGCCTTTTGAGGATTATGGGAAAATGGGACAGCAAAGAAGATGGTATTGCTATGACAAGAACATCACTGCCAGAGTAGAAACACTGATCATTACTTCCTGGCACTTTGTAGAAGGCAGAAGGAAAGAATGAGTATGATGCACCTTAGTGTCTTTGTCAGACAAGCTGACAAAGAATGCTGCCAGACACAGATATTTTTTTCTAAGGGGATTGTAGATGATAGAGGAAAGCAGTGATCACCTGACTAATCAAACCGGCTGCAACTACAGTTGTGACAGCACAATCCATTCTGTTTGTCTTCAAAGATACAGAATTACTGTAAAGTCAGATTGTTCCATCTATTCTGATTACCAATTGTCATCCACAATAATTTAAGGGAAGCGAGCAGGAAATAAGTTCACACTTGTGGAGGTTTTGATTTCTGAAATCAAGCCTACATTGGTTTTAAATTTTGTTCGTTGTGTATTTTTAAAGGACAGTGTTTCATTAAATCCCGCACAATTCAAACCTTTCATTCCTGGCTTACGGAAAAGTTCTTGGAGAGAATTATTTCACTTTCTTCACTATAAAGATGGAGAGATGGACAGATAGGCATGGAGAGAAGGTGGGTGAGTGCCTATTGTCAAAATGAGCCTGAAGGATGATTGGTCTCAGCATTCTAAATCCATGTTAAATTTTTTTGTACTTGGTTTTGCATTTATATCACTCTGAACAGTTTAGCATAGCCATGGTATGTCTTTTATCGCCCTTACCTGAACATACAGTTGTTTTATAGCAGCTGAGTTCAAAGCAGCATGGGCCAGCTGATTCGGAACACAAGATTATGTTTCCTCTTTTTCTTTTCCCTAATTTGTTTCTCATTTTGTGTTTTTTCCTTCTTCAGGATTTTAGCTTTGTTTCCTTTGCAGTAAATTCCCTGAGATTTGTTTCTGGTCATTCTTGTAATTCTATCACTGTCTGTAGGACTAATTTATTTTTCTGCTTATCCAAATCTTCTTTTGACCATTGCAAGGACTTAATTAATTTCTTTCCTACAGTCTAAAAATGCACAGTAGTGTTTCCTTTTGTTTCATCAAATTCTAGTTGCTGCTCTGTCTTCTACCACATATCAGCGTCGGCCAGCTTAGAATTAATGAGGACAACTTCTTCCAAAGAAGAATCTGCTGCTTTTTCTTTTACCAGTAAAAGAAAATGGTTTTTCCTGCCTCCATCTAGATACAATTTAATATTTTGTTTAACATACTTTTTCCTCACTGCAAATTTTCTAAAAACTCACTGTTTAGAAATAAGTAGCAATTGTCTTAACAGGCTATTCTTGTTCCTTTCAGCAGATACTGTCAAATTAATGTGTTAGTTCTGCATATTGATACCTAGGCATATGAAGTCTCACTGAATTCAAAGATGGGCTTTTATTTTGAGTAGGCAGGAGTAGTGCATATATATAATAAAATGATACCTGTTTGCCAGAATGAAAGGATACATGTACTGTAAATGAATTGAATTGGACTAAAATGAATTAAATTGTATTTTAATAAATGTAACAAAGAAAAAAATACCCAAATTTATAAAGTAGCCACAACTAGAAATTCTACATTCTACATTCCCTGAGTTTTTCTGGGCAACAATATAGAAGTACTTTGCTTTTGCCTTTATCTTCAGTAGGATTTTTCAAAATTCTAACTGCTTAACTTTTTTTGATCAACCAGATTAGCTGATTTCAAAATTAGATGATTATTGGTTTTAGAGTGGAATCAGTGCCAGAGTAATATCATGTCCTTCCAATCTGGACCATGCCTAACTTAATTGTAGGTAGAATTCTGGGAGTTGAAGTCCACATATCTTCAAATAGCCAGGATTGAGAGCACTGGCATAAACATGACTGGATGAGCAGATCTATCCTACGGGTAGTCAATATATATAGAAAAGCGGAGAAGAAAACCTTGAATAAAACACTTGGTTTCTACTAATGAAGTTACAGCCTCAATCGCTGACATTACTAGTTAAAGCAAACTGAAATATTAAAAAATATTTTATATTGCAAATCCTTCAAACTAAATTATGATAGGATTCAGACATTAAAATACCAGGTGATTCATTTGGTTTTTGTCTTGGCAGGTTGCACATATGTGTGAAACAGCATTCAAAATAGTAATACTGCTCTGGAACTTCACTGAAATGTATAGCTGTGTCTGTTTCAGTGGGAAAACTGCTTTTTGATAAAATATATTTTAAAATTTTGTATAACTTTTTTTAAAGGTAAGGTTTATCCCAACAACATATAAAAGCAGTAGTAAAAGAAGAAGCCAAATGGTATAGAATGATTATTTTTCCTGTTAGGCCCCTATTGCATATTGTAATACATCTGTAATTGTCAGAGGAGATTCTATATTGGCAAGATTGATGTCAGAGTATTTCATTACTATGTTTAGAGTAGAGCAAGTAAACAAACTTAAAATATATGCCAACCATGTTATCTTTTCAATCACCCAGGATAAATATCTCCTATTTTTGATTATTGAAGTATACGCCTACTAGATTTACAAACACTTCAAGAATGCATAGATCCATGTACTGATCAGCTGCATTCAGAAAACCTTATTGCAGCTGGTTGTTTATTATCGTGCCTCCCATTTCTTTTGAAGTGATATATCTATGCTTGGGATTCAGTTGTGGAAGGTCCTCTATTAATGTAAATAGAAAAGCTTGGATGAATAAGGGGACCGTGTGGATATCAGAAACGGTGAAGGGGAAACAATACTTATATATGCAATTATGTGCACACAGGAAACTTTTGGATGTGGTAAGATGTAGCTCATGTATTTATCTACTTATTATAGTTGCTGATATATACCTGTGAAGGAGATACTGGTTGCTATTTTATGTTTATATATTGTATTTGTTTATTGTTATATAATGAGATGTATTTGTTTATTTTTGTATGCTGTTTGCTGCTCAGAGTTACATTTATTTGAATTGGGCAGCCATATCAATCTTAAACACAAAAAAGCAAAGCATGGCCTATGTAATGCAAATCCTTGACTTAGGACCATCTGTTTAATGACCATTTGAAATTATAACAGCACTGAAAAAACTGGCTTACAATTATTTTTCATTCGACTGATGCAGCATCTCCAGAGTCATGTGATCAGAATTTGGATGCTTGGCAACTAGCATATATTTACGATGGTTGCAGTGAGTCATGAAGTAATATGAAAACCTTTTCTTACATTCTGACTAGCAAAGTCCATAGGGAAGCCACATTCACTTAACAATCATGTTATTAACTTAACAATTGCAGTTATTGTTGTGGCAGAAATGGTCATAAAATGGAAAACTCACTTAACTGCCTTGCTTATCAGTGGAAATTTTGGGCTCAGTTGTGGTTGTATGTCAAGGACTACCTGTACTATTGCTTCAGAATTGGTTTGTTTATTTTTTCAATTTCTATAGCTGCCCAAAGGACTTCCCTTTTGTATAGTTCTGCTGTAAGGGATCTTATTTTTTCTTACAGGATTAGCAAGATTAGAAGAGTCTTTCCACTGTGAGCAAGAGGCCCGATCACATATTCTTCAGCCAAAGGAAGTAAACCATGATGAAATGTTCTCAGAATTGCTACTGTATTCTTCAAGTTCAGCATATGTTAATATGATGCAAATAAGCAATATTAATCTTTCTGCAGATGTAGAATAGTCATACAAATTTATGATTTTCAGACCAGTCTTTTAGTTTACGAAGAAGCTGGGAGATGTCTTAGCTTTTAAACATGTTCTGAACATCAATAAACTCAAGCAGCCTAGTGAAGGAACAGATAAATCATATTTGAATGGTAATAGTCTTTCCCTTTTTATGATTAAGAATGCTAGGTATTAACTTTTTAATACTTGGGCTGATTTTCTCTGGTCATATTTGAGAGTGAGTGCTATGCTCTGCAAACTCCCTACGTCACCATTTACCAGTACAATTAGCTTTTTGAATTCTTTTTTCGAATGCTTAAACTACCATCCACTTGAATACTTTGCATTTTAAGAAAACATGGTAGGTGACAAATGTTATTTTTATTGTATTTAAACTGGATATTTTATGAAATCAGACTAGAGTACATGTTGTCATCTGAAAATGTTTAGTTCTCCAGATGGTGTTGGACTTTAGGTTTCCATCTAGCATAATCAGTGATCATGAATAGGTAATCAAGGAGAGGTAATCAAGCAATATCTGCAAACAAATGGTTCCCTGTACTCCTAAAGCAGAAATAGATGTACAGGTAGTCCTCAGCTTACAACCACAGTTGACTGGAATTTTGGTCATAAGTCATTGCAGTCATAGGTTGAGTCACTACATGATCAGACTCGGTGTTCTCTATTGTTTTTACAATTATTGTTAAGTGAATCACATGGGCAGAAGTCCAAATCCAGCTTGTCCAATGTGTGCCTTTTGGTGGAAAATGGCAAAAAGTCACAAAACGCAATCCCATGACCGCAGGATGCTGCAACTGGTCATAAATGTAAACCAGTTGCTAAGCGCTTGAAATGGAATCACTTGTCTGTGGGGGTGATATGGCAGTTGTAGCTTCAAGGATGGGTTGTAAGTAACTTTCTCAAATTCATCATAATTTTTGCTGGTGGTTATATGATCAGTTCTAAGTCAAAGACTACCTTTAGAATTTTTTTATTTGAGTTGGAGTTGTACATATTGGTACAAACAAGTCATAAATACATTACCTGAGAGATAAATACTATCTCAGAGTTTAATAAATCAATAAACCTCAGATCCATCACTTTAACTACACAATTAAGACTAAGATCTAGTTCAACAAACATTCTTCCTGCTCTTAAGTATGTTGACATATGCATTAAGTAAAAAGAACAACTTCTTCCTTATTTCACTTTCCTGCAAACTGAATGCAAATTACCTGTGACTTTTTTGCTTTTTTATTCTTTCTGTTCTACCAAATGCTTTAAGCACGGTGACAATTTTTCAAATACTTCATTTCTGATAACAAACATATCTATATAGCTTTGAGAATACCATACAAAATAATCACTAAAATGTTCTAATGTGGAGAACAGAACAGGAGCCCATTATATACAATCAGATGGCTGTTTTAATTTAACAATAAACCTGGTTTACATGGCACAGAACCAAACAGCTGATCAAACAATAATACAACATGACCAGTCAATAAACCTAAAAATGTATTCACAACTAAGAAACTGTTCTAGATCATGTCTACAAAATGGTGACTAATAATAAATAATCTATTCTGATTTATTCAGTCTTTCTTATTAATTCTTTCTGGTGATGACAACTACCCTACTGAGTGAATGAAGCAGTGCTTATCTCTCCAGCTGGTAGAAAATAGGAATGATGTCACTGTTTGTGTATACTGGTGAGTACTGCAATATAAAACTTACTAAATAGAAATATCATTTGCAGAATGTCTGACATTTTAGATCTTATTACTATTACATTAGGATTCTAGAAGATAGTTAACATTTATGCAGTGTTCTTGCTTGAGCTTCTGTAGAAATCTGTTGGAAGTAACAACAGTAAAAAAAAAAAATTAGGAGACCCAAAAGGAACATGATTTTAATGCTAAATTATTTTTTCGTGTAAGAGTGGGGATCATTTTGGTTAAACTTTTTGTTTTGTTTTGTATCTGCCGCTTATTCCTATCATCTTTAAAGATGTAAATTTCATCTGCAGTCTAGATGACAACTCAAAACAACTCTTTTTAGTGGTTCTTTTCTTTTAAACAGGGCAGACAATTCTTCCGAAGGCATGCGGCTACCTAATTTTACTTACTTGAGATTTGATAGGATATATGTATCATCGAAAGTATTCTGTAACTCTGCACAAATGTTCCTAGGAGATAATGATTTTATGATTGAGAATCTTCTCTTATAATAGGGTTTATAAATGAGGTGAAGAAAATTTCCTGGGGCTGTTGGATTTAGATATTTTCTCCTGGTAGGTATTTAGAATAGTGCAGGCTTGTACAGCTTGTTGAGGGAATAAATTAAAAATCATTGCCAATCAACCAACCAAGCAACCAACCAACTAAGCAAGCAACCAACCAACCAACCAACCAACCAACCAGTTGTTTGGCTACAGGTAGTCCTTGACTTACAACAGTTCATTTAGTGACTATTTGAAGTTACAAAGTTACTGAAAAAAGTGACTTGTGATTGTTTTTCACACAACCGTTGCAGCATCCCCATGGCCACATGATCAAAATTCAGACACTTGGCAACTGACTCATATTTATGACAGTTGCAGTGATCCCTTTTTGTGACCTTCTGACAAGCAAAGTCAATGGGGAAACAAGATTTGCTTAACAACTATATAACTAACTTCACAACTGCAGTGAATCACTTAACAACTGGGGCAACAACTGTAAAATGGGACAGAACTCACTTAACAAATGTCTCACTTAGCAACACAAATTTTGGGCTCAGTTGTGTCGTAAGTTGAGGACCACCCGAATTGGATTTATGGCTGTATTAGAGTTGGCAGCAGTGAGTTCTGGAGGTGCAATGTGTCTTTTGGGGCAGCAGTGGAGATGAATTTATAACTTTAAAAAAATGCCAGCTGGCTGCACAAGGCTGCTTGGTAGACCAGGGGTTGTGCAGGCCTGGTTCTGTGTTGTATAGTTAATGAAATGATAGCTCAAATGCCATATTGGCATCTCATTTGAAAAAGCTATGAAGAAAATATATTTCAGAGGGGACATAAAAGAAGGTTAGTCCAAGCGATAGGATTAGAAACACAGCTATAGAGCTCACAGGTAGATTCATTAACTTTAGTATATTAACGAAACATTTGTCATCTAAATGATTGGTATCTGAGAGTACTTCAGTAGTAAAGCATGAAATCATGAAATTGGCAGTGGATAGAAAATTCAAGCCAAAAAACCAGCACTAGTACTCTGTACAACTAGCAAATAATTTACTAGGCACAGAAATTCTGCTGTTTTTTAAAATTAGATTTCATTCAATTTGATAAAAGAAATTGTATCAAAATTTATTTAAATATGACATTATTGTATTTATTTAGTTAAGAGATTACTAAGGGATGCCTGGGAAAGCCCAGTCTTTCATCATACAGTAATATTTCTCTCTCTCTCTATCTCTCTTATCTCTCTGTCTATCTGTCTATCTATCTATCTATCTATCTATCTATCTATCTATCTATCTATCTATCTATCTACCTACCTACCTACCTACCTACCTACCTGCCTGCCTGCCTACAGTATCTATCTATCTTATCTATCGCAAGATGGTGAATATAAATAATAGTTCTGCCTCCTATGTTTTGCACAACAGTAACCCTGTGAGGTGGGTTGGGCTGAGAGTGATTGTCCCATTCAGCTGTCTTTCATGCCTAAGGAGGCCTACAATTCATAGTCTCCAGCTTTCTAGGCTAGCACTTTACCCCTACACAAAACTGGCTCTCATATCTCTCAAGCTAGAATATAGTTTCCCAAATGGAGTTGTACATCCCTTGGGGAAGAAACAGACCGAATCAAGGCAAAGTGTGAAGAACCTTATAATTACACATTGTTGCAGTAAATCCACCTTTCCTAAAATTTCGTTGTATTGTTTTAATTATTCATTTGTGTTCATTTCGGTGTTTGGATTTGTACAGGGGATTTGTACATGAAGATTACACTAAAGGGAAGTATGATGACCAAACGCTTACAAAACAAGGATCTTCAAGGATTTTTCCTTTGGTTTCAAAGTGACAAGTACAGTATTTTTGGAGCACATACAGTACTGTTACAATGTTACAATTCTTTAAGCCAAATAAATGTCTCTTTTCAAAGGATTGCACTGTAACTATGGAGAACAGCCACCTGATTCTAGGAAATGAAGCTGCTGCTTTAAGGAATTGCCAGTAATGCTACTTGAGAATTCTACATGCTCCGAATCAGCTTTGCCTTTTGAATTCAGCACAGTCCTCTTTCTTATGTCTTCCAGTGCCTATCTGAAAACAAGTTCCTATCTGAATAGGGAATTACCTATTTGAAGGTGCCTTCAGTAGGAATCTTCTACTTAAAGTTGTCATCTAATCAAGAAACATGCCTGTTTTCTTTGTTCACACTTATAAAGTCTTATAAGACTTGTCAATGTTTTAATTACTTTACAGAGGTTGAAGTAGGGTTTTTCAAACAAAATATTTAAAATGAAGTAGAATTGGTCCACTTAAACATATTTTGTGATGAAGACCTACTGCGTTGAAGCTTGTATATTTAAAGCAAATTTAACGTGCATATTTCAGTTGAATAATGTAAAACAGTACCACTTGAATGAAACTGATGCATCTTTATGTTTGAAGGTGTACAGTTTTTGAATAGAAAATATAAGCAATGCTTCTATTTATTTTGCTCATTTGCTAACTCCAAAACCTTTTATTACTTATAGTGCAATTTTTTTCCAAGTTCATACTTTTTCTCTGCTACATTATTGTTGCATGATTTTTGATTGCTAATCTATCTCTGCTGACTGGGATACATCCTAAAGTGTAGTGCCACATGGAAATACCTAGGTGGAAGCAAAGAAGATAACTTTAATACATTATTTCTGTATCATTTACTGATTTAGATAGCTGTTTTATAATAATGCCTGTTAAAATAACAGTGCTCTGTAAAGTATTAAAAGTACCAACAGGTTGTTCCTGAATAATGGCCAAGAAAGGCCATTAAAGTTATGGCAGCCTTGGAAAGGATGCTTTATTGTCCATCATAAAATCAGATAATTAAACCTGGTTAGATGAACATACTCCTGGTTTGTCCATGGCTGCCACAATATTGCATTCATAGTTAATATCCATGGTTCTGTAAGTGAACCTAGACTTTCTAGTGTGAAATGTAAAACCTCTCTTACATTACTCATTTTGCAGCTATTGTTTTTATCATCCTATCTTCCCTTAAATTTTCTGTGTTCAAACTTTCTGAACAACTTTGCAAAAAGAAATTTTTAATTTCACATTAGCCAAGATGGATGCCAAAAAGCTCAACCACCCACCTTTGGTCAACAAATATTACTGCAAACAAGCATGAATTGGAAGTGCAGAACAAATGAAGAAATATTTTTGACAGGCTTCCCTGGTAGTGTAGGAGGATATTCTGCAAGTCTAAAAATACCTTCAGCAGTTTTCATAGACAATTTGAAATATCTCCTTCACTACAGAAGATGGTCCCAGAGCCCACATGCTAGATCTGACAGATGGCTTATAAGAATCTTTTCTTGTACTTCTGTTGCAGAAAATGTGGGGGGGACAGGATATAATTAAGTAGTTGATTCTTAGATTTGCATAAGGCCATTGAAGCTCTATAACCAACCAAGTCAATGTGTCTTCCTTCTTAAATAAAGTCTATGTTTTTATTCCTTTCTTTACCATTCTTAATAGTCTGGTGGAAGTTTTCCTTTACTTAATTGTCCCCCTTTCCACTGTGCTTTTAAAATTCTCCATTTGATTAGAAAATAATACCTGGCAAAATCTAACAAATTAGGAACTTTAATTGTACAAAAGGTGGGTTGAAAAAGAAACTACTTGTAGCAGATATGGAAAGTTTAACTTATGAGTTTTTCCGACTAGTTCACCCCTCCTAAGCACCATCTACCCTAAAGTATGGAAATCCATAAAGGTCTAAACCAGTGTTTCTCAACCTTGGCCGTTTGAAGATGCGTGGA
>JANHFR010001342.1:122124-135744 GCA_032468015.1 Mimophis mahfalensis | reverse complement strand
AGATTCGAACATGCCTTAATTACAGACTAGCTGACTGCTAGGCTAAGTCCTTACAGCCTGCTCCACCAAGGTCTCTTTGAAACCAGAAGACACACTGCTTTAAATTTTATCCCTTGAGATCCTGTTTTATATAGAGAAATATGATAATGCTTGGGTTAAATCAACTAATGAATTAATTTTTAGTTAAATATTTTGCATACTGGCCGGTTATCATGCCTTTGAGGGAATGCTGCATGTTACCTACATACAACTAAGGCTACATGGATTATTTGGTGTTTTTTTTTAATCTGCTAACAAATGTAATGTGAAATCCTTGATAGATCAAAGCCATGATAGTGGTGGACAGTGATCTTTATGGTGTTCACCATGTCATATGGAAGATAATGAAGAGGAATCTAGGAGCTGTATATGGTAAATCTAGTTAATTTCCTTTTTTCCTGGCTCCTTGCCTCCAATTTCTTTTACTTATGCCTTTTTAAATTTTTTTATTGCCCATAATGCTGCTTACCCAGGTAGAAAATAAAGTGATTAGTACTGTATGTATTTATATAAATAAAATAAATGAATTTGAACAAATACGTGTTCAAAGAGCAAGTTAGCGATAGCTTAGTTGCTATCTAATGCATCTTGCACAAAGTTGTTTTACAGGTTGTTTCATGAGTCTCCTGAACATTGGACATGGTGAGTCTTGGCGTGCATATACACGAATAGTTCAGTTGATTCTGGACATATGAACACCTGGAAGATGAAATGTAGAGTAACAGCTAAAGAACTACTGATGTTACCTAGTTTGGTAATGAAATGTCTATACGAAAACAGTCCAAGGACCCCACAGTTCAAACCTGAGCTACAAATATTCTCTTCTGTCAATTAAAACTCAATTTTGGTACTCTGTTTCCATATTTTTGAATTCGCTGCTATTTACAGTTTTTCAGTCACAAATTATACAAGGTAAAGGTCAATATGAGCATGACTTGCACTATGTCATGTTGCTCCTGCTAGCATCAAAACTGGTTTGTCAACATTTTTAAATTGTGACTGGCAGTTGTATGGTGGAACTAAATGGAATCTTTCTTCTCCTTCAAAGCAACACTTAAACATTTATTCAGAATGGCAAAATTACTAGTGGCAGACTTTCTCTTTAAATGTTGGAATTACTCCAATCTTTTTTTGAAAGCATTTTATTAATATTTCCTTTGGTCAATGAGACCTATAAAATGAAAGTAGCTCCCTTGAAACAATATTTATTGAGGCCATGGCAGCTAGAATATTATGATTGCACCTTTTAGTGAGGAATTGTGATTTAATTTGGGATTATAGATTTTAGTATTCCTCTGCCTGTGTGTGCACATTTTTGTATTCCTATGGTGCATGTGTGCGCACACGCGCGCACACACACACAAGCTGCCTATGAATTAACTGGATTTTTATTGTTCATATTTTGTCAGTTGGTATTTTTCTGAATTATGAAGTTTGGAAGCTTATGATACTTAGAGTTGTCTGATTAAGGCAGTTTACAAACTTGTGAAATGAAGAGGGAAATATAGTGGTTATGAATAGTGATTGTTTTGAGGTTCTTGGGTAAGTACTAGAATGAATTCATGCATTGGAGCCCAATCATATGAATGTTTACACTGACTCTTAGGCTATAATCCTATGCTTATTTACCCAGCATATTTATCTTGGAGTAAATTCCATTAATTGTATGTTCCTTATTTCTAAGTAGACATTGCTGAAATTGCAATTTAACAGGTGTTATTACTAATTTTTGGAACATTAGTATAATGTACAATAATGAAATAGTACAGAACATAATTTTTGATGCTGACACTTGTGTCCTTCCATATGCTGCTGAATCGTAACTCCCAATTACTGGATATTTTAGTTCAGCAAGTTCTCCACACCAGTCTAAAGATATATGCCAGGACTGTACACACGTAATTATAATCATGTTGTTCACTGAAAAGTGTGAACTATGCTCTTAAAGATGAAAATGTAGGAAGTGGCAGTTCCTTTAATTGCATTTTCAGAATATTTCTCTAGTGAGCCATGATTGAAGAAAGCTTGAGAAACCCTGCACCACAGAGTGGACAAAGTTCACTTCAAAAGATCAGTTTTCCATATTTATACTCTCCTCCAATTAACTAACCGGCATAGATTTTTTTCTTCCTTTCTAGCATTTTCCTGCTGGTGCAGGGTCCACTTTTTTAAAAAATCAGCTGAATGTTCATTGCTTGCAACAGGAAATGATGGAATGTCTTGTGAGCCTTATAAAGTCACCCAACTGGCTCTCATATTTAAGGGTGGGACTAGAAGTCACAGTCTCTTGGTTGCCTTATCCACTAGACCAAGCTGGCTCTCAAGTATAGTATATATAAGGTAAAAGTAAAGGTTTCCCTATCCAGTTGTGTCTGACTCTAGAGTGCAGTGCTCATCTACGTTTCTTGTCCAAGGGAGCCAGAGTTGTCCAGAGATATTTTATGAGGTCATGTGGCCATCATGGCTCTATGTCACATGTGTGTGTGCGTGTGTGTGTGTGTGTGTGTGTGACAAAACAAAAAGACCTGCACATGGATTAGAGAACAAGCCAAAGTATACAATATCATCAAGAGAGTAAAAGAATTGAAATGGAAAAAATGGACAGATTACAAGGCAAGAAGAACTGATGGCAGGTGGACCAAGGCAGTCATAGAATGGACCCCACTTGATAAAAAGCATTCATGAAAGGAACCTAAAACAAAAATGGATCGATGATGTCAGCAAGCATTGTGGGCCCAGTTGGAAAAAGAAAGTTCAGGAAGGTTTGTTTGGGAAATTACGAGGAGGAAAAAAATCCAGAAGTGGCAATTTATATATAACCTCTACACTTCTACTATAGGGAAGGCAAAACTATTCAACTTGAGCTTGATTTCTGATGGCTTCATGGTTCTAGCAATGCAGTTTCTTTAATAACAGAATGGAACAGTTGTCCCTTCTGGATTTCTTTTTCCTTTTAATTTTCCAGCACAGCCCAGAGACCTGTGTTCCCTTGTAATTAATTTCCTAGGCAAACAAACCAAGCCCAACTTCTTAGCTCAGAGAAGAACAGGCAGGTCTACCAACACTGCGTACAAGATCTTTTCAACTGATGCAGAGATACCATTTGTTGAATTTGCCCATTAAATTCTGACTTCCGTTTATTTTTCCATCTATTGGCATTAAAATAAAATAAATGAAATCGTTCCGTTGCCAGGAGAAATAGGTTGTATCCCTGTGTGAAAGACTGACCTGATTCAAATCAGACTGGGAAACAGGCTTTTGCAAAAAGGGAAAAGATAGCTCCTTTCCTTTCATCTTTATATAAAAGTTATTCCAGCTTTTCTCATCTCTGCTTGACAGATTCTCTCTTTCGCACAGTAAAAGAATCAGGCCTTTACATCTAGTCACCCTACTAACATACTGGATACAGCCAGGGCTTCATTATTTGCTGCTTGCAGAGCTGTAAGAGTTATGACACTTTTGGAAGGAAGCAACATTTTAAAAAAAACTATTGATTTAACTTAGTAGTATTTAGCATTCAAGTTTCATATACATTTAAAATGCTGTAGGGTGAACATCTAACTGAGTAAAAAAGAAGGGATTCAGATATATTCCATACAGCATTACCTGCAACTTGTAAAAAAAAAGAAAAGCTAGACTGATTGCTGGAAGAGTAATAGAGCAGGAGCCTCTGGCAAGAAACTATAGATAAATATCTTAGATAGAAGTGGAAGACTTTCTCTCTGGAGCTGTGACTGGCTCAAAGACTGACTCTTTTGGGCTTTATTTGCCTCCTATTTTTATCTCAGATGACTGAACTCAGCAAGTTTTTTTTTTCTTCCAAAAACCTGCACAATCTGTTTGAGCAGAGGTGAAAAGAGGACACAAGCTATATGTTCCTACAAAATAAAAAGATGATGTTCCTCATAAACGGCCTAAACTTTCCCTCTCTGTGTCCAGTAATATCTTTGCAAGCAAAAATATGCAAGACTGGCTGTCAAGAAGGAAGGAGTGTCATATATTACAAGTGGATGAGGCTCTCTGACTTTTGTGGAAAGCTAACTTTTCCCTGGGTAGGACTGTGGAATACGTATTGAAATAGAGCAGCGGCAATGAGAACATTTCCATGGCTAGGAAAGAAAGTTAGGTTGTCATCCCAATCATTAAAACGCAGACCCGATTTTTTAAAAAGGCCGTTGTTAAGGAGCTTGAAGGAGGGGAGATGTCCTATCTACTTCATCTGGCTCCACGGTGCAGTTGCTTGCTTTCGAAATTGACAAAGAGCAGAAATATCAAAGCAAGTTATTCTGATCCTGGCAGCAAGAGTCTTGCTGCCCGTTCTTGTGATTGGTTAATATTTCTGCTGGTACGCTGCTCGGAAGAAGGTGAAAGCAAATCTCAAAAATGCGTTCGTGGTGAACTTTTGATGGGGCACATAAAAATGATCCACACACCTGCACAGTGGGGAGGGGAGTGGAAATACAGGAGAGCTGCATTCAAGTCCCTTGCAATTTGCTCATGTTCATCGGATGAGAAAAGGAAGGGTCTGTAATTGCTGCCTGGGGAGGGGGCTTGAGAGAGACTCATTAAAACAGAACCTGCTACCACTGCAATGTCTAGACTCTCAAAAGTGGCCTCCACATATCAGCTGTGTGTTTTCTCACTCGGGCCACTAATTAAATGAGTGGCTCTGCAGCCGCCTTAATAGGAGAGGTGAGGAAGAGCTGTCTTCCTGGCTCTTTCCACAGCAGAAGACAAGCAGATTCTGTGCAGCAGAAATGCAGCTCTGCCCTTCCCAACCTCCATCTCGCCCGGCAAATGTTTCTGCTGACAAGCAAAGTGATCAAACATCTCCCATTCTGTGCCAAGCAGTAGGCACAGCTGCATGCATGTGGAATGCTGCCTCCTTTGCAGAGGAAAGGGAGGGAGAGCTGCAGGGATCAAGTGTCATTTCTTTGATTCTGGCTGGGCAGAAATTCCACATCTTGCTTTATATCACATTTTTTCTCTCTCGTTTCCAATCTATTTGAGTGCCTTAAGCGTCTGCAATAACACGGGAGCCTGCTGAGCTGCAGCAAAGGAGCAAACAACACAAGCCAGGTTTCATCATCATGGCAGCATAATGGGGTCCCCGGAGGCTTCGACCTGAGCACACTGGGATGCTTCACGTTCCTGTGGAGGAGCAACTTGCCCCCTCGTTGGCGTAAACAGACTTTGGAAAACATGCCTGTCTTTGGCGTTCACTTCAGTTGCCAATCTGCATCATGCTCCCCAACTCCCAGTGTTAGCTATGGAAACTGCGGCACCATCTTTTGTCTTTAGATTTGAATCCATTTGCCATTTATAAAGCCTGCATCCATAATACATCACTTCCAGACAAGTTAATTTTTATTTGCAGTCATATAGAGTCCAGTTTTTGCTACACTATGTTCTCTTCCCGTCTGTGCACATGCGTATCACATGCAAGTGCTTCAGGAGAGGAGGGGAGTCTCTCCCTCTCCCTCTCCAATAGATACAGTGCAATTCAGACAACACATTAGCACAGTAGCTGACTCCTGATTGTGTGGCAAAGGGCCAGTGCAAATTCATTCCTGCAATCGCTTAGAGAAAAAAAAGCAGTAAATCCTGCAAAAAAACAGCAGCATTGGTAGCGTAGCCCTGGGAAAGCAGGATAACCTGCGGAGAATCAGCTCTGCCCTCTGGATGATATTCACCTTCAGGACAGAAATATGTCCTGTTCCAAAAATGATTTAATGTTAAGGATTTTAGAGAGGGAAATGGCATTACTGTGCCAAGATGAGGACTGAGCTTTTTTTATCCTCTGTGTAATTTGTTTCCAGAAAAACAAACACGGTCCTTTAAATTTGTGTACTATTGAAATTATTACTGTTTGCAACCAGTTTTCTAGAGTGTGAAAGGAGGCTACTAATACAATTCCCATCAGCAAAATTATTGTGAAAGCCTTTTAATTTGAAGCAGCCTGGAGATGGGCCACGTCTTTTAATTTCCTGCAGCAGGCAAGAAGCACCTTATTTGCACACAGAAGGTCCCATATTAAATTACAGGGCATCACTGATGAAAACGTTCTCAGGTAATAGTGGTAGGGAAGTTCTCTGTTCAATAGCCATTAGTGTCTGAGTGGAAATAAAGCTATAGCTAAACCTAGGCGCTAAGATTGTGAATTTCTGGCTATGCAACCATTTAGTGGTGGTTTGGATTTTTACAATTCAATTATGGTAGTGCTAGTTTGACATTCCTGGGGGACATCAGAAAAGGCCAAATTTAGGGCTGGTTTACCGTTGGCCAATCTATTGTAACCTCAACTGCTATTCACTTCCAAGGAGGAAAATTAGTGTAGGACTTACTTCTCCCCATACTATGGCTAATATTAGTGGCTCAGTGAAGAAAAGGGCTCAAGATCATGTGAGCCTCCCTGGGAGCCCTTTATATTTCAGAATTTTCCAAAGTGACTATAATAATATGTATATGTACCCACATACGCACTGATCCCTGTAGCTCTTTGTGGGCTACCTTTAAAATAGAGCAGTGGCTTTATTTATTTATGTATTATTTGTCACTGAAATAACATAACAACTGAAAGCTGTTATGATGGAAATATTATTATTGCAACTGTTTTGCTCTAATTTACTTATTTTACACTGTATATAATAATATATAACGTTTTCTTTATACTTTCTTACCAGAGCCCTAGGTGTATTTCTAGACTTCTCGAATGCATGGAAAGCTCTGTATCTAATCCCCTATTCTCAATCCTTTATTAATATTGTATAAAATTAAAAGCATAATAATTCTTTTCAGTCAGGAAGCAAACAACTATTTTGTAATTCAAAACATGAATTTGGATTAGCCAACTGATAAACACCAGGATATCCTAGTCTACTGCTGTCTATGTGCTGGGATTGCACTTATTTCAACTGTATCTGGAGGGCACCTGGTTAGGAAACTTGGATTCAGAGGTCCTAAGGCTTATGTAGATTGAGTTTTTGAAGATCAGAAAGTGCTAGGTTTAGAAGCAGAAGAATATTCCATTACCCTCCAGTGTCAAATGTAAACTTCTAATTCAGGATCCAATAATGTTATCATTAGGAACCAAATGAGAGATCTTTAGCACGATATGTTGGCCACCAGTATAAGCCTCTGGCTGTTTTAAATATAGACAGCAAAGTTCATTAAAAAATAAAGCTATGAGCTCCTAGAAGGTCCATTGGACCTGTTAGGAAATATTTTGAAATTCAGTACCTCCGGCAGTAAATCCAGAAATATACTGACCTGTTTTTCTGTAGACTGGATCAGTTACATATCTCTATGACAAATGCTTAAATGGGAGGCTGGTGTCAAAAAGAAAGCTCTAGATTTTGGGAGAAGCCATAATGGAGACAGATTGAAACTGATACAAAACCAAATATGCAATGTATACGAATCATCACGGTTCACGCATAATTTATTGAATTCTGTTTCATTGAGTAACATCCATTTTGTGTTTATATAAACCAAGGAAATTGTGACTTACTCTACAAACCATAGTTAAGGAACAGTGGTTTATATGATGTGTCAAATAGTCTAACATTCATTGATCTGACTGTCATTTCTTATGCTGTCAGTAAATGTAGTTCTTTTTATTTTTCTAAGTGTTATATTGATGCAGCAACAAAAATCTAGCACAGCAATTCATCATATCTCCCTGCCTGGGGACCAATTTGTAGTTGGGGGAGAGAGTCTGTTGAAAATGCCAAGATCTCTTTTTAGCATTGTCAGAAGTGTATCTGTTACAAGTAATTCTAGAAGTATTTTGTTGTTTTTCATTTTGAAGTAGCCTTTTACCAGTGCATTACTATTTTATTATTTCTGTTCTGTAGCTGATTTCAGGTATCAAGCTGACCTCTTGGAGCTCTCTCTGAAATTAAGTGGCTTAAATCAGCCTTCCTTTCACTTGGTGCTATTGTAACAGAGTTATTTTCAGTTATAATAATTCTCAGATATTAGGATATCATTGCCAGTTGAAAATTGGGAAGAATATCTTAGAACATCTAATTTTTGTGTGGAAGAAGAGGTGAAGGACCCCTGCCTGTACCCAGTATGGATTTTTTTTGTAGAGAAGGTAAAACACTACCTATATTTTATTCCACTTGGCGTTCAATCCATCATGAATTATTATAGATCCACTATATAGCAAGTCCTTGCGTTAAGAACTCCTCAGTTTAAAGACATCCCACAGTTAAGAACAGAGCCTATTGTAGCAAGCTTCATAAGGAAACCATTAGGTGCAGAGGTGGTATTCAGCCAGTTCCGACAGGTTCCAGAGAACCGGTAGCGATAATTTTGAGAACTGGCAAATACCACCTCTGATTGGCCAACAGCATAGCCATGCCCACTAAACCACGTCCACAGAACCGGCAGTAAAAATGTTTGAATCCCACCACTGATGAGGTGCAACCAGGAGAAGAAAGGTTTGGGTGGCCAGCAGCTGCCTTGCAATGGATGGGGCCAGGTATGCTTGGTCAGCAGCAGGAGCAAGAAGATAGCAAAAGTCAGCAGGGGACAGGAAGCAGGGACTACAGGAGGGCAAAAGGAAATAAACTGACGGAGATGAGGCAGGTGGGGGGAATTTAAATGCCTGTGCAGTTGTAAGTCAAGGCAAGCAAGCAACCCCTCAATTTTTATTTGTGACCACAGGGGCACTGCAATGACTGTACCTCCAGGGATTTAATGTAAGTCCTTTCATTCAGCAGCATTGTAACTTCAAACGGTGTCTGAACAATTTGTCATAAGTTGAAGGCTACCCGTACAACTAATTTCCTAAACACTGTCAAATTATTTATTTATTTATTTATTTATTTATTTACTTACTTACTTACTTACTTACTCACTCACTCACTCATTCATTCATTCATTCATTCATTCATTCATTCATTTATTTATTATTAAAATTTATATACCGCCCTTCTCCCAAAGGGACTCAGGGTGGTATACAGGGCAATTAAAATAAAACCAATACAAAAGTTAAAAAATTATTAAATCAATCCAGCCCTAACAAACAACAATAAGCTTAAAAAAACACACACACCCTCAGTCCAGGCCAGCCAATGCAAATAGCCACGTTTTCAATTCCTTGCGGAAAGTATTACTAAGCCTGTATTACTATTACCCTCAAGATGGTATTAGTCAAGATGGTACTACTTATGACTATACCACATTGCTTCTATCTTTACAATTTATATTATTTTTATTTGTTCTCCTAGTATGATTTGATTGCTTATAAACCACCTATAACTATCACTGTGTGGTATCTTATGATTCTTATGATTCTTGATGAATGTATCTTACCTTATTTTTCACTGAGAGCATATGCACCAAAGACAGATTCACTGTGTGTCCAATCACACCTGGCCAATAAAAGAATTCTAATTCTAAATTGTTTCACAATTATTCGTAGCTAGCAGAGGTCTTCAATAGATCACGATGTACTGATTTTTCAGGAATTATTTCTATATTGTATATATGTGCTAAGTTAACCGTGGCTCCTGACAACTGTCTGGACAAGTTCTTGCAGTTTTCTTGGCAAATATTTTCGGAAGCGGTTTGTCCTGGCCTCCTTCCTAGGCTGAGGGAAACTGAAGGTTTCGAAGCCACACAGCTGGCTTTGTCCCCTAAGGCAGAATTAGAATTTACAATTTCCTAGTTTCTAACCTAGAGTCTTTAACTACTAGAACCAACTGGTTCAGTTTGGATGGATTTAATTGCTTTGGAAATTTCAATTAGCTATTTGAGAGATAATCACATTAATGTTGTCACACTGATTTTAAAAATGTCACATTTTGCAGTGATTTCTTCTCATGTTATGCTGTATCGTCCTCCCCCATCCCCAAACTGCTAGAGAGGGCAGAAGATAACCTGTTGAGGGACGCTGAAAATCCTTAGATCCTTCCTTTACCATCCTAATTCTTGAGCCAGTCTTCCAAACTGAAGTCTATTGGGAGAAAAACTTATTCACATTCCTGGCAAGGAAACCTGAAAATTTAATGAAGAAAAGTAACAAAAACTAACAAGACTAGTTAGGCAAAAGGGTTGGGGTGTTGTATTCCAATGATACGGATTGATTGCAGTTTAAACCTATGTAAATCTCAGTTAGCTTTAGGCTAATTCCAGTCCTCTCCGTCTTAGTTAAATGAGTCAGTTACCTCCCCCCACCTTTTTGGTGTTTCTGTGACACACTAAGCCCCTGTTGCCAATTAAGAGGATTGTGGGAACAAGGGTATTGATAAATAGGCAGAGGATCCTGCTGTCATTAAATCCTGAACTATAATTTAAACTGAATTTAAAATGTTGTTTGCAAACTCTTTAAAGGAAAATGTGTGTGGGAAGGGAAATAAACCAGGCAGAGAAAAAGAGAGATATCTTTCAAGTGGTTAAAGGATAGTCATAATATATATATAAGTTTGGTTTTAAATGAACTTTTCAGGTACTCAAGCAAAAATTGGGATGATTTTTAGACAGCTAGAGAGAAGGAATATAAATATTTCTTTTGCATACAGATTTTCCATTTTCACTGAGGGAAGATAACTTCAAAACTTAGACTGAGAAGCTGTGCAGTACTTGAGATTTCAAGAGCAAAAAGGTGCTTTAAGGGAGGGAATGTATTAAAACTTTTCTGCAACTTTAACATTTGTTTTTAAAACAAATGGATCTTTCCCTGGGATCAATCCCAGGAAAAATGTGGTTGTTTAAAGAGTTATGATTAAGTGGTTCCCCCTTGCATATTCTGTAGTATTATTTTCAAATCCAGTGAACTATGTTGTTGTTAGTTGCAAAGTCATGTCTCATCCATCGCAACCCCATGGACAAATGTTCCTCCAGACCTTCCTGTCCTCTACCATCCCTTGGAGTGGACTCTAGATCCCTATAAATTCTACTGTTAAAGGTAAACTATTGTTTACCTTTAAGGAAAAATGATTGTAGTAATCACTTATGACTATAGTGAAACCTGCCCATTAGGCTTGTAAATTGCAATGGACATAAAATGACAAGCCCAACCTTATGATCTTTCTTCATAGTGATCCCTAAGCAAGTACCACAGTTGTTAAGTGAATCCATTGTTCACTATTGGGCATTTTTATCAACCCCCCCCCCCCCCACAAACCCAGAAGTAAATGCTAGTTTTGGGCATAAATGTCTCAAATCACAGTCATGTGACCGAAGGACACTGCAAATGGCCCGAAGCCCCCTCATAGCAAGATGGGCAGCATATAAGTTTAAAAAATAAATAATAAATGCAGGTCAGTTGCTGAGCATTCAAAATGCAGTCACATGACTGGTTGTTGCAACATGAGAACTAGGGTGTAAGCACCTTTTGGGGGTACTTTGTTGTAACTTCGACCGATTGCTAAGCAACCATAAGCCAAGCGCTATCTGCATGTGTGGAATATATACAAAATGGACCTCTGCAGAGATTTTTTTCTTGAAAATTAAAGTGCTCAATTTATGTAAATAATGTTGCAGGTAATTTTTTCCCCTTTCTTTCTATTTCCAAGTGCTTTTGTTGATCTGTTGATCTCATGCTTGGCTTGCCAAAGGCATCTGGACAGGATGCAGCACAAGATGGGTTTCTTATTTTGATTCCATATGGTTTCTCTTATGTTCTTAGCTCTTTCCCAAAATACTACAGGTACATGACTGCTCAATGACTTAGACCAGGGGTGTCAAACTGGTGGCCTATGGGCCAGATGCGTCACATGTTGGCCACGCCCACAGCCACTTTAGTGAAGCGCGGGAACAGTCATGATACATCAGGTGACAGCACTGTGACGGCACAAGTGACACCCCTGACTTAGACACTGACTTCTCAACTTGCAAAATCAGTCATCAGGCCATAAAAGGACTCTTCCCCCCTTGTTTTATACAGGGTTAGATTTGCTGTTAGATGTGCATTTGAGTGGACATTAAATGGTTGGTGGTAAGTCAAGGACTACCCGTACTTCTGGCCCCTCAGCAGGAAACTATAGGTTTGAAATAATGAGACAGCAATTCTGAACATTCTTTAAATGCAACATTACTTCTGTTCCCTCTGTAAACCCAATGATGCTGAAAATAAGACATTTGGCTATAAACAATACAGCTGAAAAACAGCAAAAACTCAAGAGGGATTTCTGTCAAGACTGTTCAGCATTTAAAGAGATAGATTTATATCCTGCATTCTTCCAAACAGATTTTGATGGTAATTCTCCACAAGTTTTTTCTACTTTCTCCTGCTATTACAGGAAGCCTTTCTGTAAAAGTAATTTTAAGACACTGAGAAATCAACTGGCAGAATCTAAAAAAAAAAAAAAAGACAGAATCCTGGCCCATTGTTCCTTTCTTGTGAGTAAGCTAACAGATCTGAACCCCTAAAATCCAGATAGTCACTAGATGGCAGCTGATTATCTGGTGCTTTCCTAAGGCGCACATGTAGCGTGCGAGGTAAAGAATCCCAAAGCTCATTAAGCTCACTAAGAAACAATGGGATTGCTAGGGATTCACGGGGTGGGGCGGGGTGACAAATGACACAAGCATAGGGATTATCCAGATTTTTGCTATACAGATAAAAATAGCCACAGCAAAATGCAGTTATACCAACCAACGTCCTAAGACTTTATTTAAGTATTCCAGTTATAAAACCTATCCAATTTTCAATTTTTTTTAAAAAATGCTCTTTCTGTGCTCCTGTGTTTGGAAAAAAAAAACCCCAATTCATTAGAAAGATGTTTACAAATAATTTATACATGTGAAAGAGGATGTGATTACTAGGCTGTTGTTGTTTTGGCATAATCATGTGTTTAGGCTTACAGACTCATAGGGTTGGAAGGAACATTAGAAACTTTCTAGTCCAACCGCTGCCCAAAGCAAAAGACTTCAGATTATTCTGGATAAATGGTTGTCTAACCTTCACTTGAAAATCACCATTGGTAGAGCACCACAGCAGGCAACTACTTCATAGCTCTCACAGTCAGAAAATTTATCATTATTTTGTGTTTTCAGGATTTTTTTTTCTCATTTATATAATCTTAAATAGTTACTTAAGTGGTAGTTACTTAACTGGTGTGTGTGTGCACTGAAAAGATAATCTATAACATTTAGTAAATAATTAATACAGGTAATCCTTGGTTAACAATGGTAATTGGGACTGAAATTTCTGTTGCTAATTGATATGGTCGCAAAATGCAATACCACATGGCCACCATTTGCCTCTTTCTCACAGATTCCCCGTTGACCTGGCTTGTTGAAAACTGGCGGAGAGGGTCACAAATGGCAGCCATATGACTGTGGGACACTGCAATGTTGTGATTGTGAGATCATCTCAGAGCACCCAGATTGCAACCATGGGATCATGGGGAACAGCTGCAACTATGAGGACTGGTCATCAGTACCACTTGGTCAGTACCATGGTAAGTTTGAATGGATGAGTGATTTTTTTATATATATATAATTTTTTATTTTATTTTACAGACAGTCCATCCTCCATTAAACCAAGGGTCTTCAAACTTAGCAAGTTTAAGACTTGTGGACTTCAACTCCCAGAATTCCTGAACTAACATGACTGGAGGAGGA
>JANHFR010001342.1:25977-43719 GCA_032468015.1 Mimophis mahfalensis | reverse complement strand
CTAGTCTAGGGAAGAGAAGGACCAGGGGAGACAGGAGAGCATCTTCCAATATTTGAGGGGCTGCCCCAGAGAAGAGGAAGGGGTCAAGCTGTTTTCCAAAGCACCCCAAGGCCAGAGAAGGAACCAATGGATGGAAAACTGAACAAGGAGAGGTTCAACTTGAAAATAAGGAGAAATTTTTTTGACAGTGAGAACAATCAACAAATGGAACAGAAGTTGCCTTCAGAAGTTGTGGGAGCTTCATCATTGGAGGCTTTCAAGAAGAGACTGGACTGCCATTGGTCAGAAATGCTGTAGGCTCTCCTGCTTGGGTGGGGGGTTGGACTAGATGACCCACAAGGGACCTTCCAGCTCTGTCAACCCATTACGATCTGTTTACAGCCATTCTAAGCAGTTTTTAACAAAACTTCCTTTCTGGATCCCGGGTGTTGGTGAAAGACAATATAGTTGATACTAAGCACCAGGTAGTTGATACTAAGCATGATGCTTAAGGCACATGGACTCAGAGGGAGAATTGTTTAATGGCTAAAATAATGCATCCTTTCGAATGGATTGTGTCTTATATGAAGAAAATGTAGGTATAGGTTGCCCTCAATTAAATGACCACCATGGAGCCCCAAATTTCTGTTGCTAACTGAATTTTGTCCCTTTTTATGAGCTTCCTTGCCTCCGTTGTTAAAGGAATCACTGCAGTTGCTAAATTAGTAATTTGGTTGTTAAGTGAATCTGGCTTCCCCATTGACTTTGCTTGTGTGAAGGTTGCAAAAAGGAATCTTGTGACCCAGGGACACTGCGACCGTCATAAATATGAGTCAGTTGCCAAGCGGCTGAGTTTTGATCATGTGACCATGGGGATGGGCGTAAGTTTGAAAAATAGCCATTTTTTTCAGTGCCGTTGTAACTTTGAATGGCCACTAAATGAACTGAAGGTTACCTGTATGCTGCTAAACTATGGAAGTGTGCACGAAGATTAATGTTTTGTTGTTTTATCATAGATTATATATACATTGTATCATGTATGTACATGTGTAATGTGTGTAAATGCAGGCGTGTATGTAAGAAAAGATACTCAAGTGTGGTGGTTATACCTAAAAAAAAAAAAATCACAGTAGGGCAAGTTGTGGTTTTCTATGTGACACTTTATGGAAGTAAAAGGTGGACTTAGAAAAATCAGGATAAGAAAGGATATTGATGCTTTAGAAATTAAATGTTGGAGAAAACGCCAAAGAATACCAAGGACAGCCAAGAAGGTAAGAAAATGGACCTTTGAACAAATCAAGCCAGAGTTCTCACTTAAACCATAAATAAACAGGCTTAAATTATTCTGCTTCAGACACTCTCTTCCCTTCACCACATCGTCTGTATATTTATATACTAGCTGAGAACCCGGTTTTGCCCGGATGTTTTTGGCCTAAGTAGGGAATGCTGCAGCCTACAATTCCCAGTGTTCTTTGCCCGATTTGCATGGCTTGCCTCTATTGGCTGGAGAGCTTACAATTTGCATGCCTTGCCTGGTAACCCTCTGCACATGTGCAGTAGAGCTTGCCAGTGAAATGTCCATGGGGCAGTGAAATGTCCACTTCGCCCCCCTTTTTTGGGGGAAAAGATTGCTCAAAGGCTTTTGTGACACACACACCCCGTGCCAATCTCGCAACGCCAAGGTGTGTATGCGCCAAGTTTGGGCAAGATTAGTTGCTCTGCATAGGAGTGTATAGAGGACATACATACACACACACCTGCCCACAGTTCTGTTTTATATATACAGATGTTAAGTCCCAAGAAAATCCAGAAAGTGTAGATGGCAGGAAGTTATAGAGAATGGAACACGAGTTAATGTAGCATACGTGAAGCTTATACTATGATCAATTGTTGTCTAGTCTCTTTTTGAAAACCTCCAGTGATGAAGCACCCATAACTTCTGAAGGCAAACTATTTCATTGGTTGACTGTTCTCACCATTAGGAATTTTCTCCTTAGTTCTAGGCTGCTTCTCTCCCTGGTTAGTTTCCATCCATTGTTTCTTGTCTTTCTATTCTGTAGTTGAATGACATGCAACATTCCCCTTTCTATGATTTTGAAATCTCCATGACAAAGCTTTCCTTTCATGAATTCTTAATATCATGTTTGTATTGCCCATGCATACCTGCAGTAGGGCTGGCATTCTCAGTCTCAGCTTCCATGACGCTTTTTTTCACGCAGTCATTAATATAACGTACGCGTTCTTGAGCAGCCTGGGAAACAGAGATTTGTGGCAGAAAATTAGAAGAACAAACCTGATTCTTCTGTTACCGACCAAGCCATTTTGACATACAATAGCTTCCGGGTGCGATTCAAGGTGTTGGTTACCATCCATAAAGCGCTCTATGGCTTAGGGCCTGGTTGTATACGAGATCGCCTGCTGCCACAGATGGTCTCCCACCGACCAGTGCGCTCTCACAGGGAGGGCCTCCTCGGGGTGCCGTCGGCAAGACAGTGCCGTTTGGTGACTCCGAGGGGGAGAGCCTTCTCTGTGGGGCCCCCCACCCTTTGGAACGAGCTCCCTCCGGAGATAAGACTCATCCCCGACCTGCGGACTTTCCGACGGGCACTAAAGACCCTGTTTTTTCAACAGGCTGGTCTGGCCTAATGGGGTTTTAAATTGTTTGACTGTTGGTTTTAGATTTCAGCCATGTATTTAATTCGCTTTTACCATATTTTAACTTTTGTATTGTTGTTCTTACCTGGCTGTGAACCGCCCTGAGTCCGTAAGGAGAAGGGTGGTATAAAAATTAAATAATTAGATAAATAAAATAAATATTTACATAATATACATTGAACAACAAATTAATTTTACAGATGGATAGGCTTAAAACCCCTAATGTAGTCATAAGTGTCAGTATATCCTTGCTTTGGGGGCTTCTACAAATCTACTTGGATATAAAATAAATTAATACAAATCTAGTAAGAACTTCATAAAATTTTCAAACAGTTTTTCGCCAAATATGTTCTTATACAATACTGACAAAGGTATCTGCATGATTCCAAAAGCCAGTCCGTTGGCATGTAAAAAGGAACTGAATGACTGCCTTTTGAAATGGTGATGTGTAGGGCTATGAAGCATAAAATACAACACAGTAGAGTGGCAATTGGTGATTTTTTTAATTAACAGAAATATACCTTCATTTCCCACGTTAAACAGGCCTTAAGCAGTAAGAAATGGTTTGTAAATGGGCAGTTTGATACAGTGTTTTAAATTCTGTGCCCTAGCACTGATATAAGTAAGCATGAACTTGCCTTTCGGATTAGGGATGTGCAGCATCTATAACTGATATATTGATTACAAAGAAGCCTTTGATTGTGTTCAGGACAAGTTGTGGCAAGCCCTTTAAGACCTGGGAATGCCAACACAATTGGTCACCTTGGTGCAGTTGCTATACACTACTCAGGAAATTATTGTGTGGACACCATATGGAAACAGTGACTGGTACAAGTTAGAGAAAGGAATACAACAGCAAAGTTGCATTCTTTCACCTTTTTTATTCAACATGTATGCCAAAGAGATTGCGAAAATCTGGAACTTGAATCAAAAATTGAAATAAAGATTGGCAGAAGGAACATCAGCAGTCTTTGATAAGCACAATTCTCCTCTCAGACACCAATGAAGAGCTGAAGCACCTGATGAAAAGGATTGACAATGAAAGCAACAAATCTGAACTCTTCCTGAACACCAAAGATCAAGCTTGTGATCATTGTGAGGAATGGAAATGTCAAAATAACAATTGATGGTGATGAGAATGAATTCACTTTCCTGCAATAACAGGGTGAGACTGGTGTACCATGAAAAACTAGACAGGAAAAAAATTGACTTGGAAAATGTGGCGAGAGCTGGTCTATAGCATAGCTGAAAATCAGATGCACCTGAACTGATAGCAGCAGCAGCAGCAGTAGCATTCTGGGTCTGAAGACAAAAGATGCCTTGAAATATGAGGAGACATGCCTGAAGCATCTTCCTACAATTTCTTAAGCCAAATGGGATCTTTTCCTGGATTTCCATTACAAACATTTTTCTAAAGAAAGATGCAGCTGTTTTAAGGCATTGCAGATCGGTGAAAATTAAGTACTGCACAGGCTTATTTCAGATAAAATTAAATCCAGTCACCTCTCACTTCAAAATAGCTAAGGGTTCATAAAGGCTGAGGGGTGAATGACTTATAATGCTTGCATATGAACATGTGATAAGAGGACCAACAACTATGTTGTATTAGTTAATGTGCTCTGCCACTAGACATGCAACTCCTACATGTTTCAACTTAAACATTCAATGATGGAACAGTTCTTCAAACCGATCGATAAATGGCAAGTGACAGAAAATAAATGTTAAGGTCAGTCACTAAGCAGGAATGAAGAATGAAGATCAGAGAATGTGATGGGATAAAACATGTCTCAATTAAAAAATAATAATTATCAAAAAATAATACAGTTGAGGGATCTACAATCCAGCTGTTTGGGAAAACAAAACAAAAGTTCAAATTCTGATTTGAGAGATGAAGAAGGCCTAACATATAGTCAAATCCTGACAATGTCTTCTGGTTCTTCTCTGAAATGTGATCTTTTAGCAACTATTCCATCAAGTTATATAAGATGGTGAGAAGAAAATGAACGATTTATTCTAGAGATTCTGCCAGTTTCCATTCTACTTTGATGAAAATGAGAATGTTATAAAAGTAAGAAAGGAAACACTATTTTTTTTATCTTTTGTGTCGTGTCATTTAGATCATAAACATTTGAGCTGGGACTGATTTATTACTGATCTCATTACTGTGAAACTTCTCTGGCAGACTTCTCCCTCTGAAACACAATAAAAATGACATAAGAAAATGTTTCATGCAGTCTCAGTATATCTAGCTTTCCAGCATCATGAAATTTGCAGGAGAGAGGAACCAAAGATTAGCTGGATAGGTTATATTCAGAGCGTGCTAATGTATTATTTGGTAAATATTTGATTGCTTATATTTCAGGTTCAGACAAGGCTGCCTATATTTTACGAGACTATAGATTTTTTTGCTCCTCCTCTGTATTTGCTTGCTACTTTGAATTTTAACTATTAATTGGGAATATCAAAACCAATGAGGATATGAAATCACAATTTGCATGGCTAAAGTTGTACAAAAAGTTGTAGCCCTGTTGTAGAATAAAACAACAAAGAGTCATCAGTGACAAGAAAAAATATGGCTTTGTAAATAGATGTGTGAACCATAAACTGGCATCATATCCAATCCAGGTTTGGCTGATCTTCTGTTGCTAGTGGCCTTGCCAGCAATTATGAAGCCCTTGGTCCCAAGCCAAAACATAAACCGATATTTCTATCTGGCAGGAAAGGATGAAACAGACTTCCTAGTCAATAAGATATCAAATTCTCTTTTGCCATGGTTGTTTTCCTAATTAGAGACTGACCAGCCAGCCTCAGAGACTCTGGTTCCAGAGCATGGCAAGTTCCTTACAATGCTTCTTTAACTATATTAGCCTATGGTGGGTCCTTGGTGCTCTCTGAGTTTGGTTGTTTTCTTGCAGATGCTTTATTACCCAAAATGGGTAACATCAGAAGTGGATCTCTCATTTCAATCCTGAGCTATATTCTCCTTTATTGATATTGGTCTGTATACAGTATATGCAATTGTAGCAGTTTTCAAGATATTAATCTATTAGCATTTGATTTACATTAGGTAGCATGTGGCCAGAAATAACACAGCTAAGGTTTTAGGCTGAGTAGTTTAATTATTATTTGCTTTGCAACTGAAAATATGAGTCATTGAATGAAAGCAAACACATGGATGAATGATTCATGTCACAACATTCAGCTGCTGTGTTTGAAATGACAGCACCAGAAACAAAAATATCAATAATTTTGCCTTCAGATTATGCAATTCAAGAGTTGTTTAACTGCTAGCAGTTGAGTAATAAAAACAACTTCGGCTACATTAAACTAACACACACAGTAAAGCAGTTTTTAAAGCATTTGGAAATGAGAACAGATGACTAACTCTCAGCAGAAAACTATCAGATGATCTATTTTGTAATTTGAGTATTGTGTTTGTAATGAGTTTGGTGCTTGGCATAGAATGTTCTCTTAAGAAGAACTTTTCTGGAGTAGACCTAAAACCTGTGAAACGTTCTACTTTCAGTGAATGCATGGAAATGATCACATTTAACAAAGGACATTTTGTTGTAGATTTAATACACATTGGTAGTAAGAATACCACCATAGGAGGTGGTAGAACTAGATCACCTTCACTGATCTTAAAACAGTGAAGCAGGCGCAGATCTATTCAATACTTAAATGGAAGATCACTAGGAAGTCCTAAGTGCTGGGAAACATATATTAAAAAAAATCCTGGAAAAAGGCAGGGACAAATCACTTTCATACTGATGCCACACACTGACATGTCTAATAGCCACTATATGCTGATTTCAGGTGGAAGCAAACTTACAGATAACAGCTCAATTAATATTTCACATTAAAGTGGATTTAAAGTAAACCATGGAATACAACTTAATAGTGATGAAGGGAGAAAATGATGATATAATTAATAGGTTAAACATAGTCCTGGAATAAGAACTGTAAATCTAAATTAACAAACAACCATATCAGATCTTGACATGAATATAAATTTTTAAGTAGCAAGAGGTTGATCTTTTGCATAGCACAATCTAACATTCTGTTAACTCAGATATTCCCTAATGAATTCAATGGGCTCCTTAAACTGAATATTGAATTTAAAATATTTTGCAATTTATGGCAAAATATTTTGCATTTTATTATTTTTGTGATGAAACGAATTCTTGATTCAGCAATAAAATAAAATAGGGGGAAATTAATGTTTCAGTCCCATACACAAAGGAAAAGGTAAACAACTATGTTGTTGTCAAGAAAACTGTATAGATGTGTCTATGAAACCACCAGACAATCAGATCAATGTGAATACATTAAAAAAAACCATGCAAATAATTCAGGTATATTTCTGGTTGAAATCAGCAAGCTTTATTTCAGATTTAAATGTTCTTAAGATTTAATTCCTGGGTTTCTAAGTTTACACTGATGTACAGGTAGTCCTCAACTTACAACACTTCACATAGTGACCATTCAAAGTTACAATGGCACTGAAAAAAATGAACTATGACCATTTTTCACACTTATTTTCACACACACTTTTTTGCAGCATCCCTTTGGTCAAGTGATCAAAATTCCGATGCTTAGCAACTGGTTAATATTATGACAGTTGTAATGTCCCAAGGTCATGTGATCAGCTTTTGTGACCTGACAAGCAAAGTCAACAGGGAAGCCAGATTCACTTAACAACGTTACTAACTTAACATCTGCAATGATTCACTTAACAACTATGGCAAGAAAAGTTGTAAAATAGGGCAAAACTCACTGAACAAATATTTCACTTAGCAACATAAATTTTGGACTCAATTTGGTAGGAAATTGAAGACTACCTGTATTTCCATAAGGTAAGAACAACTGTTTCCAAGTTGTATACAAATATTTGTTTTCAATTATCTATAGTGATCATTACAGCTGTCAAGATCAGCCTACAGCATCTTCCTAATTCAAAAATCTATAGTGGAATTCAGGAATTTCTCTATTTGAAATATAGATTTTATTCCAGCTATCAGCACCAATAGAATTCAAAGACAGAAAAATGAGGTATATCCATCATTTCCCTAATCCTAAATCCTAAATGCATTTGGCACTGCATTTGGCACTGATAAATCGCTCTTGGGTTTGTTTGTTTGTTTTCAGGTAGGAATTGCTGTGCTAATTCAATAGTTTTCATGTCCCATATTGAATAAAAGCATGACCCCGTTACCTTGATAGCTCTCCCTGGTTCTGCAGCCTCCCAAGCTTGCTTCATAGCCTTGATCTCATCTGATCTCTCGGTATCTTTCTTCAGATCAACCGCATCCATCTCATTTTGCTCAACAACAAGGCGCAAAATCCAGAAGGGTTTGTTGGGATCAGATTGCTGGGGAAAAAGTACACAGAGCAGAAGCAGACAGACACAAGTGGCTCAATATCCACTGACTTTCCATTTCAGAATGTCTCCCAGAGAACTATTGTGATAGAATTTTATTGATAAATATAGGTAGTCCTCGAGATGTGATTCTAATGAAGCCTGTCCTTTAGGATCGCAAATCAAAATTTCACTAAAAAGCACCTTGGGGTTTTGCACCAACGTTAAGTTTCAAGCCCTGCAATCTGAATTTTAAAAACAGTTTCTTATATGGATCATCACTGTACTTGAAAAAATGGGTACAGATAGTCCTCACTAAACAATCCTAATTAGGACTGGCAAGTCTACCGTTAAATGACTGAAGCAGTCATTAAGAGAAACATCGTGTGACTGCCCTACCTAACAACAGTCCCAGCTGCAATTATTAAATGAATCACCAGTGGTCCTTAAGCAAATCATCATGTGATTGTAACTTGAGACCTGCTGGTTTCCTCATTGACTTTTGCTGTTTGATAGCTGGCTAGGAAGGTTGCAAATAATAACCATGTGACTCTGTGATGCAACAACTATCATAAATATATCACAAAAGTTAAGCACCAGAATCAGAATCACTTGAAAATGGGGACGCTGTGGTGGTGGTTAGTGCAAGGACCAATTGAAAATCACTTTTTTTCAGCACTGTCATAACTTCAAACAGTTGCTAAAGGAATGGTTGTTAATATCTTGCCCCCCAAGTCCCATGCATGGGCAACTGTGACTAGAATAATGTAGTCATTTGCAAAAACATAATGATATTATCAAACCAGGCACCATTCTGGATTTCTAGATAGATATCTCAAGATAGCAATATACCAGGGCTCAACTATGACAATTTTAGCCAATATACTAATATCGGGGGTTGGGTATGAGTGTGGTAAAAAAACACAAAGAAGAAAAATTTCTGCTTTCTCTTCGAACTGTAATATGGGAAAAACAGGAGTAGGCTAACAAGCAAACCCTGAGAAATCTACGCTGTTAATTTGGACAATAATGTATTCTTACCTGTGATTCTGGTCTAACAGCAACAGTTACTGGTTTCTCTTTAGGTGCCTTTTCTGTTTTGTCAGTTGCTTTTTCTTTGGTTTTTCTAGTGGTTTTGGAAGAAGTTGAAGACTTTTGACTTTCCAAATTGCTATGGATGTCTGGACTTAAGACAGATACACTCTCTTCATGTTTCTCAACAGGACGAGCTGCATATAATTTTATTCAAATGACAATCTTAAACACTCATCATTTGAAACATTTGTGATTGAATATGTTTTTTTTCAGATCCATATTTGGCATACCAAGAGCACACAGAGCTATAATCAACATTAACTCAATGTTCTTTTCATGCAGTGTGACTTCCTGTCCCTTTCCACTCATTTTCCACCCAATTTTCAAGAGCAGACGGGGGAGATGCTTAGGGTGGCCCAGGGGCAGACAGTTGAAGGAGAAGCAACTTTCTGGTAGATATATAACTTTGGAATACAGTTTCTACTTAGTTCTCTTATGCTGACGAGTTACCTATTAATATATGCAAAATGCAGATCTACATACATTCTATGCACCATCCAAAGAATCAACATTGAGACAAGCCCACAAAGCTAACATAAAAGTGGCAATATTCCATTCAAGATTTGTTTCTCTTTAATTAATAAAAGTTTGAGAAAGATGGAAATCTGCTCCATTTAGAATCTTTCTTTCATCAACTGTTCACTCTCCATCCAAATTATTCATGAATGAGTGGACAGTTCTCCTTGACTTCATTCTTCTTTTGCATTAAGCAACATCTATATCTATAAAAGAGAAGTGTTCGGTGTCGGTGTTTGTGGGTATGTCCCGAATAGGCTCTTCCACCCTTACACCAATCTGCTCCGAACTTGCCAGGCACATACCTTGCACTCTGGAGATAAACACGGGGAGGTCACAAAGGCCTTTGAGCCTTCCCACCCCCAAAAAGGGTGCCAAAGTGGACACCCCCACTGACATTTCACTGGCAAGCTGTACTGAGCATGTGCAAGAGGCTTACCAGGCAAGGCATGCAAATCGGAGGCTTTCCAGCCAATAGAGGCAAGGCATGCAAATCGGCCAAAGAATGCTGGGAATTATAGGCTGCAATATGTCACAAGAGATGAAAAATACCTGGGCAGAGCCAGGTTATCAGCTAGCTGACAGTATTTCTGGTTGATGTATTTTCTCTTAAAAGTATTCCTTTCTAAATGTGTAGTATCTCAAATCACATGTACTGTTTGTTCAAGAATTTAGAATTCAATAGAGCTGGAAGGGACCTTGGAGGTCTTCTAGTTTAGCTGCCTACTCAGGCAGGAGATCCTATACCATTTCAAACAGGTGACTGTCCAGTCTCTTCTTAAAAACCTCCAGTTTTTAAGCATCCACGATTTCTGAAGGCAAGCTGTTCCACTGGGTAATTGTTCTCACCGTTTCTCCTTAATTCCAGGTTGCTTCTCCTCTTTTTTTTTTTTTGTTTAACATTTTTATTAAGTTATAAAATATTGTAAAATACAAAAGTAAATAGAAAAGCAGTGGAGGAGTGAGGGAGAAGAGAATTGAGGAAAGATAAGGGGAAAAAAAAGAAACGAAAAAGCAGCATTGACTTCTGACTCTCTCTGTCACAGCAAAATAAGGCATTAACATCAAATCATAAGTTTTTGCTTTTTTAATAATAATATGAACAAGACATTTCTGTAAAGACCTAGCAATCTACTCTGTAAAACCCCAAATCAAACTTTCATTCTTTTCCGCATTGAGCATGAAGTTCAGAAGCAGTCTCCATCTGGAAACAAAAGGACTTATGTTCTTTTCTTTTAATCAAACTAGTCAATTTTGCCACTTTAGCCAACTCCAACTCCATCAATTTCTACAGCCATACATCGATAGTAGGAATCAAATTTTCCTTCCATTTTTGTGCATCCAATAGTCCTGCTGCTGTCAACATATATAATAACAAAGTTCCAAATTTTTTCTCCAGTTCTTTCTCCATTAGGCCCAAAAGGAAAAATTCTGATTTCCTTTTAGCTCCATTTTCAAAATGTTCTCTATTAAAATATGAATCATACTCCATTTTTTTTTTGCTTTATCACAAGTCCACCATAGATGATAAAAAGTCCCTTCTTTACTTTTACACTTTCAACATTCATTTGACATACCTTTATACATCTTAGATACCTTTGCTTTTCCTCTTGATACATTTCTATCTAATTGCTTCTTGTCCTGCCCTCTGGTGTTTCAGAGAATAATTTGACCCCCTCAAATATTGGAATACTAATATCCTTATTTTCTCTAGACAAGCCAAACCCAAATCCTGCAACTGTTCTTCATATGTTTTAGTCTCCAGGACTTTGATCATCTTGGTTGCTCTTCTCTGAACTTTTTCCAACATCTTTTTTGTAGTGTGGTGACCAAAACTGGTTGCAGTATTCCAGGTGTGGAATTTTTTTTGCTCACAAGACTGTGCTGCAAGTACACAAGCTACAGGATAAGCTTATTCTGCCCATATCAAGAAAACACAGATGAAGCACAGGGGGTGGTGTGGTGGAAATACAAAGTCATCCTCAAACTCTGATGAAGAAGCTAGGGTGGGAGGGGAGGCATGGGTGAAAACAGGAAGGAAGCTTTCCTTTAATCCTCAAAATATCATTGATGTTTTAAACATCATTTTTGGATTCTACTGTGATGATATTAATGGGTTTGTTCCACGCTCTTTTCCTGTTCAAATTCTACATTTGTAAATGTTTTTTTTATAAAGATCATTCAAAGTTCTTTCATCAAAGAAACTAAAACTGAAGAAGAAATTTAGTTCTGAAGGATGATCACAATCTATACACAAAGAAGAGGAATTCTCAGTCATTCTTATATTTTCCCAATAGTTTTACTTCAGTAAGAGTGTAATTCCCTACTATTTATATATGTTTACCTATCCAGAGGAATGGTTAAAATACTGAAGTATGATCAGCTTGTAAAAAAAATGGAGAGGGGCCATGACAGCTATCTTCAATTATATGAAGGACTGTCACACCGTAGAAAATGTTTCTTAACCTTGGCAACCATGGACTTCAACTCCTACCTAGAATTATTCAGTCAGCTCATTGGAAGCCCACACATTCTAAAGTTGCTATGGTTGAGGAACTCTGCTGCAGAGAGTTTGGGCTCTTTGGTTTCAGAGAGAAAGATGACTACCGGAGGATTTTAAGACGAGATTGGACAGCAATTACTCCGAAATGGTATATCCTGCCTAAGTAGGGGGTTGGACTAAAAGACCCCCAAGGTCCCTTTCAATTCTGTTATTCTATTAATGAGATCAAACTTCAAGGATGTAGATACAGATTAGATATTAGAAGAGGTTCTTGACAGTAAGAGCTGTCAAACAGTGGAACTGATTGGACTGATGGAATTCAGACTGCATGGAGTGGTTTCTTCCCTTTCACTGGAAGTTTGCAAATCGAGCTGGATACTCATCTATTGGGAATGGTTTCATTATGCCTTGTTTTCTCTACTTTTTGCTGGCATTGTAGGGCAATATTTTAAATTAAAATTATGTCTTCTCAGCATTCGTTTCCCAGCATAAATACATACGTTTCCTACGGGAATTAAGCCAGGTGACAAGTTCGAAAATTTATACATTTTCTCCATTAATTTAAAAATGTCAAAAAATGATTTACATGCTCTGCTCTAGCTGGTTAAACTAGACAATAATAATTTACTGCAGATGGCACTGTTGCCTTATATTATGAAATAAGTAATGTTAAGATTTGAAGCAGACATTTTATATTAGTGCACAATGTTCTGGAAATTGCCAATAAAGTACATTTGGGTAGACATAAGAGAATTTGTCAGTTTTAGTTTCAAACATATTCTAATTTTCCTGACAGTTTGTTTCAGTTCTGTTCTATACTATTTTAAGTATTTTGCAACAAACTTAAACTGTATAAATGAAAAGACATATGAATTATCACTTTCAATACATACTGTGCATACTTTCTAAAATTATCTGGCTTCATTATAATGTATATTTGTGAACATTTATCTTTAATTTTCTGGTTTATCTGCTTATAACATGCACATGTTAAAATCGTATGACTTCATCTATTTCTTCTAAACTTATTCACTCTTTCTTCATATATTCATATATTCACTTTGTGATCTAAACATCATTCATTCTGCCTTAAAAACCACTTCAGTGTATTTCCTTTATGCTGATCACTCAGTTGTATTCAATCCATATTCATTCAGCACTAATTCATTTTCCATCTTTTTTTGTTTTCATCATACACATTTAGATATCCTGTTCTTGTTGCACTAAAATTATTTTTATATTTCTTCTAAGATAATTCTTTTGTATAAATACACACAGAACCTGCTGGAAGTCTGTTGTTTATCCCTCTTCATCTATTTTGAAAAAAAAAAATGCTACCACAAAACAGCCATTTTTGGGCTGTATTTGGTTTATTCTATGCAATATATCCTTTTCTCTATGCTTTGTAGAAAATATTTCTCTTCTTCTTTGTAGCAACTATTTTTTTGTTTGCATTTCCCCACAAACCACAGCCTCTTTCATTTCATCATTTCATCAAGCCTCTTTTTTCATATTTGCCATTGGCATAATTCATTTCATACCATCCCAAGCAGCTTATGTACCCTCTTTTCTTCAGTCTATTTAATATTTCTTTAGTTGAGAGATTAATTTATATTTTAGTTTGTTTTTGTTCAGGACTGATGTTTTTACTCCTTTCCTTTTCTTCCATGTCCATGCAGCTCCTTGCAGCTCCACAATTAATACTATCATAAGCTGACCCACATACATTTACAAAATCTGGTCATTCCAGAAATGGATACTTTAATTTTGCTCCCTCATTTAAGAGGTGAATGAGGTGGGACAGAATTTTTTCAGGAGTTCCATCACTTTGGAGCTTTTGGTTTTTATTATGACTGGATGATATAACATCATTCATAGTCATTTGAAGCGGTTTATTCCTTTTATTGCTGTTATTTATGGTTAGCTGTGTGTTTGTTATCCTTACATAAAGTACTAAGAGTCACACAGGAAGATGGTGATGTATTGGAAATAATTGAATAAATAAAGCTTATTAAGAGTTAGTTTTAACACTTTGAAATTTTTAATCAAGATAGAAGAAATACTTAAGACAGTGACTTACCTTTGATTTCATTTTTTTCTAGTTCTTTTAGTGCCTGAACAAATACAATTTGACTTTCAGTAAGTGGCCAACTATTATATAACACTGAAGCTTGTATAATATATTTGTGGGTCTGTAAAATAGAAAATCAATATATTACAATTTTGTATATAAAGTTATTGGTTTAAATCAGTAATATCCTCCTTGACTGCTATTTTAAGCCACTGTAGCTTCAGAAATCAACCATGACAGTTATATAAAAATATCATTATCTGTTGGTGGTAACTTCTAGCTTCATTTAAATTTCATTTGAATTTGGTATTCTTTAAGGTTAATACTATTTTTGGAAGTTCAACTGTATAACATCGTAAAGGTAAAGGTAACGATTCCCCTAGCACATATGTGCTAGTCATTCCCGACTCTAGGGGGTGGTGCTCATCTCTGTTTCCAAGCTGAAGAGCCAGCACACAGAACGCTGTTAGCTATATAACATCATAGTTCACTGTAAAACCTCTATGCTAAGATATAAACAATGAGAAATCTAGGCTATAACATAAAAATAAACCAAAAAACAATCCATGGTAATTGAACTATAAAACCTTAGCAAAAAGCCCAAATCAATAACATTAAATATCATAAAAATGTTAATTTAATAACCATACTAGATTCACACAAATCAATATCTTAATTACACAGAACATGGCATTTTGTTAAAGTTCAGTCTTTATTGCTTTTTAGATTAAATATTTTTATAACACCTATAATTTAATATATATTTGCATAATTTCCGAAAAGAAACTTTTTTTTTACAGATCACCTGCAAACGAAATCAGATGACATTACTAAAATAACCAAAAAGATTTAGCCATTCCTTGGGAAAAGAGAAAGAGGTTGGAAGGATCAAAACAGAGGAATAGTTGTAAAGCTGTATGCAAAATTCATGCATGGAAATCAGGGTTGTGTTCTTCGTAGCAAGATTTTGCCATGCTTGTGAGAAAATCTCATGGTACCAAGTTTTACAAAATGGTGATTCATCTGAAAACTTGGTGAAATGACACATATGACAAATTTGGGATAGGATGTTTATTCCCCCATAAAAGAATTTAAGGTTCTAAATATTCATTCCTATCTCTCACCTGTTGTTGTTGAAGCAAATTCTCATCAATGATAATAGGAAGAGTGGGAACTTCTTCTTCTGTTGTAACCGAGCCTTCCTGTGATACCTTAGTCGAAGTCTTAACATTCTTTTGAGCTGTTACTGTACCTTTTTTCTTAGGGGGTACAACTTCAGCTTCTTTTTTGGGTGTGCTTGGAACTACACCACCTTTACTTGCTGTTGCTGAAAAAGGAAGAATAACTTTAAAGGGATTATTACGAGTATCATTTTTAAATAATATTGTATCATTTATATTGTATAAACACCTTTTTCTTACTGAACTGTTGGTTGATCCCTTTCATTTACCTTACATGTGTCACAAACTTTCGCAAAAGCCTTATGCAATGTGGCCAAACATTAGTGAAGTATAGAAAAAATATTTTTGAAAGTTAAAATTCATTTAGTGTGAAAATATTTTAAAATCTTAACTTGGAATTTGAAAATAAACAACAAAATATTTGACGTGTAAACGTTCTACCAGTAGAAATAACTAGTTGTTTCTGATGCTGTCTAGACTATTAGATAGCAAAATAAAAACAAGGGATATTCTCATGCAAACAGGAGGACAGTACAGCAGTAGCCCTTCCTAACATTAAATATTTTCTGTAATAATCCTCCACCCTTTTGTAATTGTCTTACTCCATCCTTTATGTTTCCAGATCTGTTATCCATTTGATCACAGATTTACTGCAGATAAATCTGCCATTTGAACATATCAACCTAAGTGCACGGTACCTGGTACCTGGCTGTGGAGTTGAGAATTCATGTATATTGCCACCACACATAAAAAATGGCCTCTGACAATGATCTTGATAGAGTAAATGTCTTATATAAAGACAAGCATTCTCAAACAAGGGATTCCCTTCCCAAGGGAAATATATTTTCAATGGTTCACTTTTTTAAAGAGTTGTGATTCACTGGCCTTTATTTATACTTCAAAATTAATTATTCTACTGAAACAAACAAAGGCAAGTAAAACATGTTTCTTTGAAGAGATATTTGAAAAAAGGTACTGCTTTAATTACTTTGGAGTTATCAAACTATGAGTCGGAGATGCCAGCAATTTAGAGCAAGGATTACATTTTTAACAATTTTAATAGCATTGCCCAAGAAGCATGGGAATGTTGTCAAAACAAGAATTCTTTTGGTTCTTATCTTGCTTACGCATGCCCATGGACTAGCTGTGGTATCACAAAGTTTGAGAACTTTTCAGATATATATTAAAAGTGAATCCAAACCTCAAAGGTCAGGATGTGTCACACAAATTCATTTATAATTTTAGAGAGTTGCAATATGGCAACATTTGAGAAACCCTGGATTCCTGGATTACAGTCTTCATGGAATTTCCCTTTTTCTATCAGTCTTCCATTTTTAATGCTTGATGACACAATATTATGGATTGGATTCTATGAAAAGATTGATTAATGGGAGTTGTTAGGATGTTCCAGCTGAAAGGGGAAGAATATAGTTTTAGCTGTTTTGTTATGTATGGTCAGATCTGGGGCTTACAACGTTCAATAAAATCTTCCATCTTTCTGGAGTTGATTTGGGGGTACATAAAACACTGCAAAAAGAGGAGTCAAATATTTGGTGACTGTGACAGCATCAGGCACTAACTTCCTACGTGAGACAAGCAGGTTACCTGGCGAGTGCATTGCTACTACCTATACATAGATAGAAACACATTCAAGATCGCCATCATCATAATCATCATTATCATCTAGCAAAAGCATAGAATACTGACACAGACTACTTAAAGGCCTTTCAGAAGATATGAAATGAAATGCAGGAATGATAACATGACCCTTCCCAGTAGAGCTCGCCATCTCTTCTTCAGAATCCAGAACTTGTAGTTTAATTATAGTATCCGATTTGGAGGTCTGTACCTGCACAGTAGCAATAAGTGGTATTGTAACTTTCACTAAATATCTAAAGGGGAAAAAATCAAGATAGAAAATTAATAATAATAATAATAATAATAACAACAACAACAACAACAACAACAACAATAACAATAACAACAACAACAACAACAACAATAATAATAATAATAATAATGTCATATGCACTTCTCCTCAGCAAGTCAAATTCTATTTTATTTTTATTCAAGAAAACAGTTTTTAAGCCCTGTGAAAATAAGGTTTGATATGAAAATTATATATATATTTAGAAAAACAAACTTGCTGCTACAGAAATAAGTAGAACACCAAAGTTATAGTATTGCAATGAAAATGGAGTTAACATTTAATATTGAAGTGTCTCAAAAGAAAGTGAAATTTCTTACCCATTAATAATAACACCTCAGTGAGAATGAACAACAGAATAAGTATTTATTTTTTTTTATTTTTATTTTTAATCCCATTTATATCCCGCCCTTCTCCAAAGACTCAGGGCGGCTTACAATGTGCTCAGCAACAGTC
>JANHFR010001342.1:7991-20071 GCA_032468015.1 Mimophis mahfalensis | reverse complement strand
AGGAGTAGACTCTCTATTCTGCCAAACAAGAAGATTTACATCTGTTGCCTCTGAAAATATATAAATATATATATAACATATACATATCGCAACAAAAATTAAATTTATAGAATTCATAAAACACAATGGGTGACTTGGAATAAAATGTTTTATGATGAACTATCTATCAGCATTCCAAAGAAACTTCCCCATATCCATTCAGCACCCACAGTTCATCCAAGTAAGAATTTATTTAGAGAAGTCATGTTGGCACATCTGGGTAAAACCAAAAACTGAAAGTTCTGGGTTTTCTCTTCGTAGCTGAAAATCTAAAACCCATCCCCTATACCCATCAGTCCGTCACATGGTCCAATCACTGGTTGTCCCAACTGGAGACATTCCTTCAACCACTCCTCTCCCAGGTGCAGGATGGCACAGCCTTGACTCAGAAGAAGAATGTTGTTATATCTAAACTTTCACCTCTAAAATCCCCCCTCCCAATTTCCCAGGCACAAATGTGGCAGTGTGGAAGCTTCTAAGAAAAATGGCCTCGAAAGCTGACACTGTCTGTCTTCTTTTAAACTAAGGGTGTCCAACTCGCGGCCCATGGGCTGGATGCATCACACGCTGGCCATGCCCAGACTGGTTTAGTGAAGGGGAAAATGTTGGCAACGTGATGTCGCAAGTTTGACACCCATGTTTTAAACTGTTCTATGATCCTATTTGTGAAAACCTTGAGAGCTTTTTGCCTGAAAAAAGCAATTAAAAAGAAATGCCTATGTGACTTTTATAGTATTATGATGAGTTCTATGTATTAACCGTGAACTCTATTCTGTAAGCACTGATCTTTATGTATTCCAAATTATCTATCTATGCACAAGAAAAAATCCTAAACAATGGAAATCTCTGTATAATAATAATTCTGTAGTAAGACTACAGAATTATTATCAAAAAATGTAAACTCGGTGCTTATATCAAAAGGCACAGAAAATAAAACAGCACCATATCATGAACGTATAAATGTGTAGCATGCCCATTGCTAGAATACTGAATGTAATTTCACAAGGATACTGGAAAATGAGCGCAAAAAACGGAAATGGCCACATCATATGAATATTTTCCTAATGAAGAAAAGCTTCAAAAGCTGTCATTTAATTTCATTCAAAGCATGAGTACCAACTACAAAACTGAAGTTATAAAATACCCATAAATTTTGGACCATAAGACTCACTTTTCCCCCCAAAAAAGTGGGGGGGGGGAATGAAGGTGCGTCTTATGGTCTGAATGCTGTCCAGCGCACGCACGAGCAGGGGCAAGCACTCTCAGAACAATGGAGCTAAATATTTTAGTATTCCAGTACTATTTGGTTCAGAACATTTTTTCTTGTTTTCCTGCTCTAAAAACTGGGTGCGTCTTATGGTCCGAAAAATACGGTATACACTTTTAAAAAAGTATAATTAATATACACGATTTATCAAAGTTAAAAGTATTCAGGTGGATGTATTTTAAATAAATTCATAGGGAAAAAAAATCAAATAGTCTTGCAACTTTAGGTAAGAGAGGTATTGTTGTCTTGGTCTGTCAGGAATTAATTAAAACTGAAAGTCAATTAAAGTTTCAAAACATATATGAGTGAAAGTTTTTCAGTGGTGTTGCTAAGTACCTGAAGTCTTTAGGGCCGCTTGATCTTAATTGTAAAAATCCAAAAGACCACTAGAAGGAACGAAGAGCTAAGGAAAATTCTTAATCTGTATTGCCTTATTTGGTAGCATTGGTGTTGAAATTACTGCAGCTCCAAAATTAGGAAAAAATTAGGAAGACTGTAATTTTAGGTTTTACTTAAAAACCTGAAATCAGTTTATATATTCAAAATATGTTTATGGTTTCAGTATTAGATGTCAGTTTTTTATAATAGTAGGTAAGGCTATGTGAAATGAAGCCATGTCCAACACATATTGAAGGCTATGTCCAAACTTCAAAATGCCACTTCACAGGCTTTCAATCATGAACATCATACACAAAGAAGGAAATACAGTTGGCAGTACCCTTCATTCACTCTCACTATTTTGGCATGGTTTCTGGGCAAATTCTTCAGTCTCACTATTGCCTTCTATTATCAAGGAATGATAAATGTCCAAAAAATTAAAATTAAACACTTTAAATTCCTCAGGTAGTCTTAATAATAAAGACAATTTAATTAACCATCTTATTTCAGATGTATGAGGCATAAAAAGGGCATGGACTAGGGGGATTTTATTAAGGGTTTTAAATGTCTGTCGGGGCGTGTATTAATTTAATTTAATTTTAATTTTTGTATTTTATGTTTTTAATGCACTGTAAACTGCTCTGAGTCCCTAGGGAGAAGGGCGGTATAAAAATGTAAATAAATAAATAAATAAATAAATAAATTAATTAATTAATTAATTTACAATTTTAATGAAGGAATACTTAACAATGGTGCTTTTTGTTTTGTCAATATTAGAATGGATCGATTTACAGTATTCACTGATCTTCTCCCAAATTCTAGTATTAATAGAATATTTAAAAACAAATATTGTTGATAAATTCTTTCAGACATTTTTATTTTACCTGAGGATTCAGTGTCTTCAACAGAAATATCACTGAGCTTAAAATCCAGTGTAAAACTTCTGTAAGCAAATTCATAATTGGAAGGAACATTCCCTAATATTTGTTTTATCAGATGCCAAAACGCATTATTAAAAGCCTAAATATATAAAAATAAACAACAGCAAATTATTTAAAATAAATACACTATTCATATGCAGTTGATATATTATTTTATATCTAAGAAAACAGACCATTATTGTATTATGCACACTCTTATGTACAGAGACACTGTGTATATATATATCAGAGGTGGTATTCCGACTGGTTTTGGCATATTGGTAGGGGAAATTTTGTGTAGTTTGGAGAACTGGCAAATACCACCTCTGGCTGGCCCCACCCACCTGTTCCCACCATTTCCTCTCCTATATTCCCTTGTTTTTTAGCTCAGTTGATTTGCATGGCAGAGCGGATTGCCGTGCCTCAGCTGAGCTAAAAAACAAGTTCACCTCACCAGTGTTGACACAGAGGGTGGTTCTTAAGTGGTGTGTGGCTGCTTGAAAATACATAGCTGGAGCACAGTAGCAGTCCTCCTTAATGAGCTCCAAAGTTGTTCCGGCCTCCAAGCCTGGGTTCTTCGTAGGCTCTGGAAGTAATCAGTCAACCCGTGCTCCCCTCTCACTCACTTACAAATGTTGTGTACGTGGTATCTATGCCAGGCTTTTTGTCAGCGTTGAAAAATGCCAAGACTTTTCAAATTATTATGAATTAATAGCATATTTTCTTAAACATATTAATTAGATGACAGATCCCATTAAGAAACAATAACCAAAGAGTAGGTAGTCCTGAATTTATGACCACAACTGAGCCCAAAATTTCCTTTGCCAAGTGAGAAAGTTATTAAGTCAATTTTGCCCCATTTTACAATATTCGTGCCACAGTTGTTAAGTGTATGACTGCAGTTTTGAAGTTAGTAATAGAGTTGCTAAGTAAAACTGGCTTGCTCATTGACTGTGATTGTCAGAAGGTTGCAAAAGGGGATCACATGACCTCAGGACATTGCAACCATCATAAATAAACATCAGTTGCCAAACATCCAAATTTTAATCACATGGCCATGGGGATGCTGCAATGGTCATACGAGGGGAAAATGGTTGTCACTTTTTTCAGTAATGTTGTAATTTGGAACAGTCACTAAATGAACTATTGTAAGTCTAGGACTACCTGTACAGTCTTCTTCTATTGTTTTTTTTTGTTTTTTGTTTACCTTAGAATGTTCTCTCGCTATTCCTGTGCCATAAAGACCAGAGGGGCAATGTGTTAATTCCAAGGCTTTCATAGCTTTGGGAAGGTTTTCTGCATTCCCATAATTAATTAATACATTTCCAATGGCTTTCATTATAGCAGCAGCTTGTTCCATAAAACGATAGCTTTCCTGGGGGAGGGAAAAAATATTTTACCTGCCAATAATTAAGAACTATTCCAAGTATATTCATATGCCAAATGTATAAGTGGATGTAAGGTAAAGGTTCCCCTCGCACATAGGTGCTAGTCGTTCTCGACTCTAGTAGTATATGTAGTATATATACTACTAGATATATACTATATATCTAGTAGTAGATGTAGTATATACTAACTTATAATGCTTATCAATACCTCTAATCAGTGATACCATCAAAGTAAACCATCAAAACCCACTTAGTGTAAGTGTCATCAGATCAGGACTCCATGGATATGGTGTGTTATCTAACCTCATCAGGAAAAGGCTGTATGTCATACCTAAAGTTAACGATTAATATAATCCTTCCACTGACTGCATTGACCTATGGTAACCCTAGGATGCAATGCTACTAAAAGCCAATATTTTTAAGCAATCCCTGGCTGCTTTATTTTTCAAAGCCAAGTATAAAATAAAAATAGAGTCTGTAAATAAAATGAAATGAAAAAGGAAACAAAAAACTCACTCTAAAGTAAATAATAGTCAAAGGGAACACAAATCCAGTTACTATGGTAACAAATACCTTTTCAAGATTTGGTAGAACTATATCTTCTTCACCAAATACACATGGCACCATACTACACAGATGGATATTGTGTCCTATGGGAGAGTTTGCAGTAAAAAGTAACACGTGGCGGCTATATTTAAAAAAGCAACACATGAAAGTAATTAATTTTTTTCCAAATATAATGTTCATAATTTATTTACACATAATAGAAAAAAGTGAATATAAAAATTTATGGACTGAAATAAGCAATGCATGGAAGTCTGTATTTTATTTAACCTGCAAAAAATATTGGTTAAGTTGCAAAGCACGCATGCATAGCAATGTATAGTAGATATAATGCCTAATCCAAAAATCATTCTGGTAGTTTATTGCAGTAGCTAACGTTGTGAGATGGATTCAAATCTTGTGCACTAGAGTTTAAGCAAGATGCTTTTTTCTTCTTCGCATTTTTTCCCCCGTCACATACTGTAAATTTAGATACATATACTTCTGTCACTGTTTAAATGGAGCATCAGTTGTCAAAACAGGTATTGTTTGAAACAAAAATTTCATTCTAGGCAGGACATTCATTTCTGTCACATAAATTCTCCTCAGCAATGACGATAGTAGTTTCTCCCATCTTAAGATGTCTTTTTAAACTTAATTTCACATTTTAATAGAGTTATTTTGAAATAAGAGACAATTCATATTATATTTTACCTTCGTCTCAAATCCTAGCACGCATTTTATTTATCAATTCTGTTTAATCTTGTATTTTCATATATTTTGTTAACACCTTCATCTTCTATTCATTAATCCTGAAATCTGCTGAATGCATCAAATTCTTTGTTACTGGCAAAAGTCCTGACAGATAAATTTATTTTTTAATTTTTACTCCCACAATCTTAACATCTTGTTTTGTATCTCTTTCACTATTTTAAGAACCAAAATAAGGGACTGGGCATCCCTTTCTTGCTCTTTATTATTTCACAGGTTTTTGTTAAATCTTTATTAATAATTATTTCTACTTTCTGTGAAATTGAAATTGTTCTTGCCCATTTTATAAAGCTCTTGCCAAAATTCATATCTTCCAGAACCATGAGCAAAAAAGCCCACTTCAAATTATTAAAGGTCTTCTCTGTATTTAAGAAAACTAATGCAGATTATTTTTTATTATATTTTCCAAAATATCCAAAACATTTCTAACATTCTTTTTTAACTGTCTTTTAAGTAAAACCTCACGCTGACACTCATGAATAAATGGTTGCAAAATTAGTTTAGCAAGATTCTTTAGCAAGAATAATTGTGAACAACTTGTAGTTATGATTTAGTAACGATATTAACTTCTTGTTAAAGTCAAATTTTGTCTTTCTTGATATATTAATACTATATTGGCCTCTTTCAAACTCTGCCGTCTTTTCTGCTTGTAAGATTAGAGTTCATCATGCTTTATAAAGATAATAAAAATTCATCCTCAAAACTTTTATAATAAGATCCAGATAATCCATCTGCTCCAGCCACTTTCTTAGTTTAATCTTTTTTACAGCTTCGAAAACGTCCCTTATTGTTACATGTCCATTCATAATTTGTCTCTGCTTCTCTGTAATCTTTGATAAATTTTGTTTCTTTAAATACTTATCTCTTTTCTCTAGACAGATATCATGGTGGGTTTGTGTGCAGCCACCTCAGATCCACTAAGCAGAGGATCACTCAATCATGTTATGCCGCTTCTTTCTCAGGATAGTTTTTGGATTTCTTCAATCTATTGAAGCTCAGGTCTCTTCTACAGTGTTTTATGGTACCAAGCTTTACTTGCTCAGGTAGCTGAACGGGAGACCTTGATACCAGTTTCTCAGTTTTACTGTTTCTCATCTTTTTGCTTCTTGAGTTGGTGACATTCTTCAGGAATCAGGTGTTTGCCTCTGCCAAAGAGTTTTTCCAGCTATGGTTTAGTATTCTCTTACTTTCTCTGCTTTCTCCTGGGGAGAGTCTGTTAGGAATATGACCATTGCCTAACTAGTTGGGAAGGAAATACATAAACCACCATAGTATGTTTATTATGCAAAATGTGTTCTGTGACTTTAAGACTGCAGTTTTGTATTGCATCATACAGAGGATATGTTCTACTTAATTACTACTGTTACTTGTTTGGTTAGCTCTGTTAGCTATATCCTTAAGAGGGAGCTAGTAACTCAGTTTGTTCTCTCTGTCTCTGATCTCTCTGTTTGGTGGGTGGTTGTTACTGTGAGTATTAGTTCTGTTATTTACTAAGGGTTTGCTAGTGTTTGCAACTCAGAAGGACTGTTTATGTGTATGACTGAAGATTACTGGTAAGAAGACATTGTTTATCTGGATTATCCTTGGACTATCATTTTGGTTATCTATTATTTACCTGTGTATGACCTGGACTGTTTATTGGACTTTGCTTTGTTATACTGAAAAAGTAAACAATATTTCACAATTCAGTGTATCTGTGTGGTTACTGAGTGACTGTGCTTATTCACGGGTACTCTCAAACTTCCAAACCCTTCCACAGAAGGGTTACTCTGAAATTTTTAACAGTTACCTGCTTTGCCTGGGAACTTTTTATCTTCCCAGATGCATCTCTCCTCAACTGCATACACTTTGTCCTCCAAAGAGGAAATAACTTGCATTTGAGCAGGTGTATTTGGGGTCTTCTTCAGTCAAGAAGATAAACATTGCATAAACTCTGCAGGTCATAATGTAGTTTCTTTCAGTATGTTTTTTTGCTTATTATCTTAAACAACTTAAATACGTTTTTTCCTTGTTTTCTTACCCTCTTTACAAGTTGCCGAGAGTGCTTCTCTGGTTAAGCACTGCTTTGGACTGAAAGAAGACAAGGACAAAAAGAGAAAAGTAGAAAAAGAAACAAAATACACACACACACACACACACACACACACACACATATGTTTTCGTAAATTATATATATATTATATATATATGCTTTTGTAGATTTTCATGGGTACAGATATGCAAGTCTTGGTGTATTTGGGTCTTTTCCCGTGTAAGTTTTTTTAATCCCATTTATATCCCCCTCTTCTCCGAAGACTCAGGGCAGCTTACAATGTGTTTAGCAACAGTTTAGCAACAGGCTGAGGGTATCTTAGTGACGTTTCGATGAGGTCACACTCATCATCTTCAGGCTGGTGCCTTCGGCTTTGTGCTTCCCAGATATATATGTAAACCATCTTTCTTCTTGACCTTTCTTGCTATTAAGTTATTGAAAAAAGAGTAGTGTGTAATTCTTGTATAATTTCTGTTTAAATAATCCATCAAAGCTCATACAGTCAAAACAGAAAAGCAGAAGGAAAATGAAGAATTCTCAAGGCATGTTTCCAAATGGTTGCATAAACATACAAAATGCATGCAGCAAACAAATATAAGATTGTGTTTACAGAGATAACAAATCAATGCCTCCTAGTGCATAACATATGTATGATAGCTATATAATATATTATCTCCTGTTATAGAGCTTTTATACCTCCAATCTCACCAGCAGAAAACAGCAACAGCAGAATGTTATTGCAGGTTCTGCTTGATGTGGGTTCCATTTCAATACTACCTACCTGGCTACTATGGGAACAGTCAAACCTTTGATCTGATTCAGAATAATGTTTCTGTTCTTTAATGAATGACATAGAAAGAAACTAGCACATACCCAGCAGGAAGACTTATTACAGCAGCTTTAGTAGCATATGTGTGGATCTTCAGGATTAACTGCCCTGGAGATAAATGTTTCCATGAGAAACTTTCAACCATGAGTAACCCCATCGGAACAATTTGGTTTTCTTTCTGTATAAGTGCTAGAAAAGTAGAAAACAGGACATATATTTATAAATATGATATAGCCATACCCCTTTTTATAAATAAAAAAAACCAGCACAAAATTTGTTAAATATCAGGGACATTTAGTTTACATATTCTAGCAAACAATCTTTGTAGTAAATAAGCTGAATAAATGAAAAAAGGTTCACCATTTATTGTGCTTTGAACTTACCTAGGTATCATACCAGGATATGCCATGAATTCAGAACTGTATTTAGTTACAAAAAGGTAATCCAATATAATCTTATACATGACTACCGAGAAATCCCACTGATCTTAAAAGAAACATATTGTGTCATAACTAAGAATAAGATTGAGGCCAAACATATCTTCCTCCATTTCTTCTCGCTTTGAACAGGTACAGTGTAATTCAAATAATGAAAATGCTAGTAATACTTCTATGTCCCCTTTCCCTCCTTGTTTAATGAAATTTCCATTTGCAACTGAATGAAACAGAGTCACTTGCTTTATAGGGGGGAAAAACCTTAATCACTTAGTCACTTACACCGCCAATTTGGTTATCCCATGCAAATATTCCTAGAGAGACATTAAATCCCATGTAGTCAGTTAAAGATTTTAACTTAGACAGAGACACATAAAAGGGAGCAAACTTTTTGCAAGTGTTCTTTTACTTCTATATATGCTTTGGAAAGTTTTTCTTCGTACAGCCCACCAATACACCATAGAAACAACTTGTTTGAGAATAAATTTCTACTGTGTTTGATATTATATTTATCTGGAATGGCATAGGGTCTCCTGTAGGGGATTGGACTTTCAACTCTGTCCTGTTATTCTCTCTCTCTCTCTGTGTGTACATTTCTGTATAAATGCATTAGAACTACAGTATATAAGTAGGCTGATATGGAATTGCAGTGACAGTGATTATGCTGACATTACAATTCAGTAGAAGTTGTCAATTATCTTGAAATTTCCAACAATCTTAAATATTCTGATGATGACAAATAGCCACATCTTGAATTTGTCCATTTTATTAAAGTGTATTTTGTTGGGTGCATTCTGTTCAACTTCTACTTACAGTACATCTGATTTATAGCCCAGTTATTTTGCTAAATGTGTTATTAAGTAATCTTAATTTTTAATGTTTCTAAGTAAGGTTTAAATGTGGTAGAAAAATAAGAGAACTAAAGATATACCAAAGAAACATGGATGCTGGAAATAACAATTATGAAAACATTCATTTGTTTAGGCAAAGTCAGTTAACCAGATTTGAAAACAAGAATTAGACAGCAAAACGTAGCTAAACATTGTTTGCAGTTTGCAGAATGGAAACCGTAAAACCATCAGAGAGAATCTGCAGATGTACACATGATGTCACTAGTTGTATTTCTATGCAGATCAAGTTTCTTCCCTAGAGCAAAGTTTGCTAACACAGAGAATCCTATTTTTCAGATAGAAAAGTTTGCAGATGAAGTCTTGAGGAATATAACGGCTTCCCATTGCCAAGATGACAGCTCCTTTTTATTCACAGAAAATGGTATTTTAGGATAGAGGTGGATATTACACCAAAGAAAAGAAAAATGATGTGATAAATTTCTAGTATGATGAATAGGAATATTCTTGCAGTAAGAACTAAATGAATTAATCATTTCATTTACTGAAGTGCTCATAGACTGCATGGTAATTTGCCTGCCTGGTGCACATGATGCTTATATTAGCCTATTTAGACAGTCTGCATATTGATACATATTTAATGATTACTCTGCATATTGTGACATAGGAGAATTTAGTCATGAATTCTTGCATGCCAACTTTAAATTTCTCCAAAGGAAACTGAAAGCCAGTGTGACTTTCTTTGAAATGCTTTCTGCTTCATCTAGACCAGGAGTGTCAAACTCAAGGCCTGGGGGGCCAGATCCAGCCCACGGGGTGCTTAGAACTGGTCCGCGGGGCTGCCCTGGAAACAGCGAAGGATTGGCCTGTGGTGCCTCTGCCAATGAAAATGGAGCTCAGGAGGGTCATGCGCACCCGTCCCAGGCACTGTTTTTGGCCACAACGGCCTCCTGCAGCCCTCTGCCAGTGAAAATGAAGCAGCCCTCCCCACCCCCGAACTCCGTTTTTATTGACAGAGCGCTGCAGGAGGCTGTTGTGGCTGAAAATGGAGCTTAGGAGCCTGTTTTTGCTGCCAGAGCACTCAGGCTACCACAGGCACCCCCCAACAAGAGAAACGTTAAGTTGGCCATGCCTGCCCCAGCCCCCTAAGGTTAAATATAACCCTGATGCGGCCCTCATCAAAATCAAGTTTGAAATCCCTGATCTAGACAGTAAAATCAATGGCTTTCAATATATGCCTGGAATTCTGGAATAGGCATAAACAGTTTAATTCATTAGATACTGCAAATTTTTTTTAAAACATTCATGTCTGTACAAGATAAATGGCCTCTTCTTGAATCAGAACAGAACCTCAACATCAAAAAGGGATTTTTATACTTGGCTGTGAATAAAAAATGAACAGGAATCAACACCAACTATTTTGAATTGAATAAGAGGGACCGTGTGTACAGATTGTTATGGTAACACTAGACTCCTCTGAGCCAGGATAGAAAATCTGAAAAGTCCAGTTTTAAGGATAAAGTAGACAAAGGACATAACTAAAAACTGTTGGCATTTATTTTTTCTTGTTCTGCAGATGTAAAGGAAACTTCAAAGGGAACTTAAAGAAGGCAATAGGAAGACATTTCTGTGTTGCTGTATGGGCATGGTTGAAATAGTTAGACATGTTTGGCTACCAAATGACAAGCCTTCTTGGTTGGAAGGCACTTCTCTAGATATCTATATCTATAAAAGAGAAGTGTTCAGTGTCGGTGTTTGTGGGTATGTCCTAAATAGGCTCTTTCACCAGTGCACCAAAATGGCCTAAACTTCACAGACACCTACTTTGAACTCCAGAGATGACCACTGGGGGAATGTGTGTGTCAGGAATGCAGTTGACCAGTCTTTGTCCCTGAAAAAGGGTGCCAAAGTGGACACCCCCCCACCTCTATAGCAGAGACCCTGTACTGAGCACGTGCAGACTGTTACCAGGCAACACATGCAAATTGGATGCTCTCCAGCCAATAGAGGCAAGGCATGCAAATCAGACAAAGAACGCTGGGAACTGTAGGAACAATGGCTGGGGGAGGCAATGGCCTTTGCTGCACAACTGTCTCCCCTCCATCCTGGCCAAGGCTGTGAGGGTTTGCGCCTGGTGGGGCTGACTGAGAACAGGGGAGACAGCAGGAAGCAGCGGAGGTGGCAGGATGAATTAGCCAGGCCCCACTACATGCGGGCGAAGCCGGGTCATCAGCTAGTAGGGCATAAGTATAAAGTTTTCCAAGTAAATTTAGATGTGATGGTATCAGACCAAATTTAAAACAAATCTGATCACTGAAGCCAGAACTTTTATTTTGAGGATTTATTGACAAGCAATTAGAAAAAAAGCCACGGAAGATTATTCCAATATATGAACACAGCAGCAAGATTATTATGTGCACAAAGATGGAAAGATTCAACATTACTCACTGTGTAGGAATGATTGGCGAAGACTGCTGAAATGGATAAATTAACTTCTTTGATCAGAGAAAACATATTATCTACATTTGTTGCTGACTGGAAGCCTGTTATGGACATTTTTTTTTTTTTAATCCCATTTATATCCCGCCCTTCTCTGAAGACTCAGGGCGGCTTACAAAGTGCTCAGCAACA
>JANHFR010001339.1:70894-81442 GCA_032468015.1 Mimophis mahfalensis | reverse complement strand
AGGGCGGTGTACAGGGCAGTTAAAACATACAGATATGTACAGTTAAAATTGAATTAAATTAATTATAGGCCCCAACATACAACACATTTAAAACCACCCCTCAGTCCAGGCTCCTCATCAGTTATGTTTTGTAAGAAAATCCACTGATTTTTAGAAATCCAAGGGACTCCTCCTCCCCTTTGATCTCGAAGAGCTACCTTATTGCATGCTGGTTCCTATCAGTGCAAAATGAGATTAGTACATGGAATAGAGCATGTGAAAATGACAGAGAATTAAGTGAGGCAGGAGCGGGGGAGAGAGTATTCTAACAAATAGATGTGTGTGTGTGTGTACACGTGTGTGTGTGTGTGTGTGTGTGTGTGTACATGTGCTGCTTACAGCATGAAAGAAAAGATCCTTTTACTCAAAAGCAGGGTGAATGTTTAATCACTGTCCATCTTAACAAGGGCAGTTTTCTTCACAGTTTTAGAGAACTGCAGACAGTGGCAAAATGTTATCTGAGGTCCATAGCCATGGGCATAGAGCAAAGAAAGTGAATTTGACGACCTGGCTACATCTGGAGTTTATCAGCTCTTTTCCTGGTTAGTATTACAGTAAACAATTATCTGCAGATCAGGAGACAGCAAAGACTTTAAAGACCCAAATTACAGAGAAAGACAGAGAGAAGGAGAGCAGAGGAGATAAAAAGGAGTCTATGCATCTTATCGTGCTAATGAAATCAACCTGACAGGCATGCCAAGCTGCAAGGGTATTACACTGTCTGGTATTAAATGAGCAGTTGCACCACTGGCTCCTGTGTCAAACAGCAAATGGACACAAAAAAAGATGAAAAATGTCCAACAAGGTCACTGAAAGTGATTGATATGCATCTGCAAGACAGCTGGTCAATTAAAAAAAAAAACCTCAACAGAGTTGCCTGGATAATGACATCTGTATTATTATTATTTTTCTAATGAGAACTATAAGACTGAGAATTTTGCACAGTGCCTGGTAAGTCCTAAAAACAAGAACATGGTTGCAGAGAGAGAGAGATCTCTGTCAAGCAGAGTTCTGTTCTTTAATCATAGCTATGGTCAGTCAGTTTGTTGAACTTTTGAAGACTTCACAGAAGCCACTACGGAGTAAAAAAGAATGGAAAATAAAAGTTTGATGAAAAGTTCTAAAAAATCCTATTTGTTTGCTATTTGTGTCTAAGTTTCTATTAAATTGGCATAGATTCTAATTTGTTGGGAAAACCAGCACTTACTACCAAATATAAAAGAAAGAGGGGAAAAAATCAAGCTACTATGTTGGTATCAGACTGTAGAAAATACAGGAAGAGAGTTTTAGAACCTGGACTGGAGAGATAACTCGTCTAATGTAGAAAGGACACATTTTAACCCTGGGAAAACCTTATTGATCACAAATCATGTTCATTTATTTTTCTGAACCAATTTTTAGATTGGACAGTGATTGGCAGTCTACTTATTAGGCTGCTGAGTTTAGAAGGCATCACCTCTTCGGCAGCCTGAGAAGAGAATATAATGGGAATTGGAAGATTCTCACCTACTATTTTAATCACCAGCTACTAGTCTTTTTAAGCTAAATAATAATAGCTGACAAGCAGAACTCAACCAACAGTTTGAATGTAGCTCAGACAAAAGTGGGTCAGTAAGGATTATGCCAGTCTTCATTCTGAAAAGTCCATTATAAAATACCAGTGAACCATGGCAAATACCTGTGCAGAATATTCTGGGAGGCATGTAACATGTGGCATATCTAAAGTAGTTTCCAGATTTAGCATCTGGTTCTAAAAATGGCTCATTTTCTGGTAAGTCAGTTTAATATATGTCTATGGAGATTTTCAATCATCCAGGTCAAGGTTGTCCCAAAGCTGTTGTTCTAGACAAGGGGGGTCAAACTCATGTTCTCACAGTGACGTCATGTGACATTTTGGGACTTTTTTCCCATTCGCTAAACCAGGAGTGGGCACGGCCAGTGCATGATGCATCTGGCCTGCAGGTCACAGGTTTGACAACCCTGTTCCAGACTTTCTTGGTTTCTCAAGATGAGAAGCAAACCATTTCCAAGGATGAAAACCAAGAAAGGTGCCTTTTGAACAGAACCTTTGGGTTTCAAATATAGGCTCTGATCTTGAATTGCCTGAAGAAGGGAAAGTTGGAATGGCTGGAAAGGGTTGCCATTTCACTGTGAGCACATAGCCTACATCTGTAGTAGCTCCATCAATATCTCCACAATCCATCATTGGGACAATCCTATATCACTGTGGGCACTGTTAAGGAATGTTCCTCTACAATCCTTCCCACCAAAACGACAACAACAACCCCAAGACAACCTACGTTACTGACAAGAAAGAAAGCACAAACATTATTTCACTTATAATGCAATCAAAGAGCAGCAATATTTCAAAAGGTCGTCAGTTTCCCCCTTCCTGTCTATTACTCTCAAAGCATTGGGAGGCTATAATGACCTTCCTTTACTAATACATGCTAGAAGGCTGTAACTTATTTTGGAATCGGGATAACTTTTAAAAATAAGTCAAGGCATATCCAAGGCATATTCCTTGTCCTATTTTGCGTACCTCACAACAATCCTGTGAAGTAGGTTGGACTGAGAGAGCATGACTGGCCCAAAGTCACCCAGCCAGTGGACAATAGTGGGAAGAAGCAGCTTCTGCATTTTGCTTCCAGGCTGAAAGTACATTATCAACTAGACAACTAAACGTAGTCTAGTTGATAACATACTTAAATGAAGTCTTGAGTCGCTGACTATATATTGACTTTCCTGTGACATATAAAAAGCTACAAGAAAAAAATATAATTTAATATCTGTAGGTAAAATTTAGTAGGTAAAATTTAGTAGGTAAAATTTAGTACTTCAGTGCTTGATTATTGCTAAGGAGATAGGGGGGTTGGAACCCCTGCAAATGCTCTAAGAAAAGCATGAAGAAAAAGGAAAGAAAGAAAAATTAAAAATCTTTTCTAAGAACGAAGTTGCCCAGAGTCCTTTTGTAAGGGAAATGGGCGGCATAAAAATTTAATAAACAAACAAACGATGGCTAAAGCATGTATTTAAGCCAAAATAATTCATCGTTATTCCAAGTTTCTTACATGTTTCAGTCCACCTCTTTTTAGAAAGGGAAGAAAAAGGAAACACTTCAGAGAATGCCTTGTTTTTTCAGGTACTACTACTATTAATACACAATTCTCACATTGCCTTATATGCTCTAGATTTCACAGTCAGTTTGAAATCCGGCATAGCCCTGTGTTGTGGTGCTGGGTGTGCCACAGCACAAGGATTTTAATACCAGAGTGGCTGAGATTCCCTCACTGAAGGAAGAGTGGAACAAGACTGAAGCACTTAAATATCTAACTTAACTAAAAGTGATCTTTCTACTGTCCCAGAGAGGACAACATTCTTTGAGGCAGCCCTCAAGGTCTGGAGATTCTTTTAAGATCATCAAGCTCATTGGCCCAGGATGATTGGCTACCAATCCTACATCAACTGGAACGTGTTAAAATGACCCTGCCTACAGCCTTGTATTTTTCCATTGCTTCATAGGCTTGAAGTATAATCAGCAATTCTTTTCCTGTTTGTGCCACATCTTATCTTGATCTTTCTAATAGTTTTTCAAGTAGCAACATTTTCTATGGAGGATGGGAAAAGGAGCAAAAGATCTGAACTATATTAAGCTGATGTTACACAATCTGTTTACATTGGCCATTTCAGGTTCATAATGGGAAGGTTTTGACATTCTCACCAATATGTGCATTTGTATTCCTGTCAGGTGAGCACAGTTTATTACTTCTACAATAAATAAATGGACAGATTGCCATTTAACATGCAAACAGCTTTGTCAAAAACATTACTTGAATAATTGCAGCCTGATTTTTTAACGTCTTTTAGGAGTAGGACAAAGTGTTTGAATATGTTATGAACATCCCCAGTCCAGGTAGTTTGGGTTACAAAGAATCTTTAGATTTAGTGTCGTCGACAGTCAAGCTTTGGAACCAAAACTGCCTTGATCTCCTTTTAATGGCTGGGGGTTCTGATTTCTTCCTGGTTCTGCAGAACCAATCCTGAGATTTTCCCTTGTGTTTGTGAGGTCACTAAAAGATATGTCTAAAGCTTTACATTTCCTAATTCGTATGTTGACAGTCAAAAACTATCTTGTTCTTTAGTGTGCAAAACAATCCACAAAAAGTCGAAACCAATTAAACCTTTTTTCTTGGTCTGGACAAAGAAAAGGAAACCCTAACCAAATTAAAATTAAAAAAGGTGTTGTGTAAATAATTGACTAAAAGGTACCACAAACACAGTGTATGGTATTTGTGATCCACATTGGTTAGTACACGTTGGCATAGATGTCTAGGGCTGAAAAATAGCATGTAAATGTCTAATTAAATACATAACAAATTTAATTCCACATTATGGTTGTGCAGAGATTTCTAACACCCAATTCACAGTAGTTCTACTAAACCACATTGCTTTAGCAAGTTGTTTACAATTTAAAAACATGAAATGAAAATAAGTAGTCCATTACTAACTATGTTGTGCTACATACAAAGAGTATGTACAACAAGGCGCATTTAGAGGTCTTGAAGCAAAGAACGTCAAACCACAGAAACAGGTAAGGGGAAAATTATAAATTACAGAAGCTTTTCCCAATAACTGTCTTCATTCCCAACCACCATATCCATGCTGGGGGGAAAAAAAATGACAACTGTGATCCAATGCAACAAGTTTTAAAAAAATGACATGAGACAATCAATTCCAGGGCAAATTCCATCTACTATCCCCATATAAGTCATTCCTTGGCTGATAAATTATTAATGCTGTCAAGTCTCTTAATTCTTAGCAGCCGTATTGATTCTCACCAAAATAATCTGTTTTCAACTTGACCTTTTAAGTTTTTCATTGGAGCGTTCATTACTGTTATAATCAATTCCATCCACCTTGCTCTTGGTTCTCCTTTCTATTTCCTTCAACTTTTCCCAACATTCTCAAGGGACCTTGATATTCACATAATAAGTTCAAAATATAACTATTCAAGCCTGGTCATTTAAATGAAATTCTGGATTGATTTATGATTCATTTATTTATTCACCCTCCCCCTCTCCACCAGAAATCCTGCCAAATGCAAAGCATCAAAACTCTTTCTATCCTGCTTCTTCAAAGCCCAGTTTTCACAACCAACTTTCAGATCCAGAGAGCGTCTTCTGTAGAGTCTTTCTATAGAATGAGCCTAGCTGTACATAGGCAATTGGATTAGCGGAGAGAGTGTTGTTATATTAAGATAGTTCTACAGTGTGTTAGACTATTTCTTTTCAATCTACTAATGTTCCCTGTGGGAAGGTATCAATAGCACTTACAATTTTCATTATCCCCAGCTACAGTCTGAAGTGTTTGTTTGTTTGTTTGTTTGTTTGTTTGTTTCATTTATATACTGCCCTTCTCCCAAAGGACTCAGGTAAGAAGTAGGTAACAGTGCTGTGCAAAATATAATTGTATAACATCACCATGCTCAATCTTATCTTCTGAACTAAACTTCATGAAATCAGATACCACTGAACTCATTCAGAGGATTTTGATGCTTTTGTGAATGGGCAGAAACAGCTTGTTCTGAATTGGTTTGGAAATCCAAATCTGATCCAGCCACTTTGATTAGGACATATACATATCAAATCAAATTCTCTTCACATCAATGATTTGAGCAGAGTTTGATTGGTTTTCTGAAATGAATCTATAATTTGAATCAGATGTTGCCTGATACAGATCTAGTATGTGATACTTCAGTGATTTAGCTGAACTTCTTATTACACTCTGAAAATTTTTCCACAGGAAAATCTTCAAATGAATTTTATTATGACTGTTTCCTAATAGCTAACAGTCACTTATTGTTTCAATAGCTGATTAGATATGAAGTTTGATATAACAACTTACACAAGCTGGGAAAGAAAAATTAAATGGATTTAATCTTTTGCAATTGTGCACATAAAGATATATGCTTCAGTTTCAAACAGCTGTGCCAACACTTTCTGGAAACAGTTTCAAAAAGCTCTGCAAGGTATATTATTGCATATGATTTTTCCCCACAGTTGGATTAGAATAAAATAACCCTAGTAATAACTGATTTGGTGAACTGGACTACATTTTATTAAAACTGTGTGTGACTTATTTTGTATGAATAAAAATGCTAATGTTAAACTTTACCGGCTTCAACATATAATCTGATTTATGCTATTACGTTAGAAATAAGTACTTACATATTTTTGCAATCACTGCTTGATGAATTCAATGTGCAAGGTGATCATGAAAATGGATCTAACATGCACTGCACTCAAGCTAACTCCTACCCTCTCCAACACAAAGTTTTTGCTAGTTGCTTGATTGGAGTTCAACCTTGAAAAGTCAAAAGCCTTTATAATCTGATTTGTTGTTTGGAAGCAATATGTGTATGTATAGATTTGTAAACAATCAACCGTGCAAATAATTGAACTCATTCACAAATAAAATTTAGATTACATAAATATCTCTGAGTGTGCCTGTTTGTATGTATGACTGTATAAATATTCAAATTTTTTTGTCTTGCTCTCTGCTCTTTTAATGGTTTAAACAGACTCCTCCTTTTTCTTTTTCTCCCTACGGCTGTTGTCAGTGCATTTTTCTTAAGATTTCCCAGGCGGATATGTCATCTTGTGATACAGCCCAGGGTTGCAAATGTCAGATCTTGATGTTTGACGTGGTGCATCTATTCCTTGGAGAAATATCACCTCAGGGATTGGGGGTGCTGAGACTTGCATACTGGCATTTCTCAGCAAGCACACACTTAAACCTTTAGCATTCTGAAAACACACCCAGGTAACTTAGAGAACACAGTGGTTGCAGCTGTCTCAAAAAAAGAGAGAAGATTGCAACAATAGCATCTATTCTCTTTCAACTACTTTTGCCTTGTGTATTGCCTGAGAGGAAGCCTTGAGAGTTGAAAGGAATAGAGATATTACAGCAAACCAGCTTTCACCATCCTGGTGCTCTTTAAAATTGCTTTCAGATTTTCAGCTGGGAGAGTAAGTTTTTGCAACTTAACCTGCTGCTCTTAGGAGTTTGCAGGTCTTCTTAAAACTACTGGTCCTTCATTTGTGTAGGCTTAATGTGCCTCTCTAAATCATGCCTTAGTTTTATTATATGGTTATATTTCTCACTTTTACTCCAGCAGGCCTTTTGTTTGAAGCACAGGCCAGATATATCATTCTAGACACTTGGTTAATTGACATATCCTACACATTCTTCATATAGGCCAGTGTTGCATAACCAAGGACCTCCAAATGCTTCTAAACTGCAAATTTCAACATCTCTCACCACTGATTTGTAAACCACTCAAATATATTTAGCGTTGAGAACCTTATGGCCATCCAGATGTTGTTGAAATAACATCTGGATGGCCATAAGTTTCTCAACTTAAATAGGCCAGGTTAGGCATACACTGTGCTAGATGTAAACCCAATTAGTATATCTAATGGAAAGCTTTCGGCGCTATTAGCCATTCTTGGAGCACTGAGGGAAGGTTCAAAGCTATGCCTTATGACAATTAGCCTTGCTCATTTTGAGTCAGATGACAAGATGTTGTTTCTAAGTGTTTATTACATTCTGCCAAAGGGATCTTCTTTTGTAAAAGAATGCTGGTCAGATCTGAACATGTTTGCAGGGCCAGTTGGGTTTGGGCAAGAGAATGCTGATATTGAGAGATGTTTTAACCTACTGTAGAAGAATTGAGTGATTCCACAATCTCATTTTAACTTCTTCTCTGATTGGACGTTTCAACCACATGCCATATTTTAATCCTCCCTTCTCAATTTTTCTTGAATCAATTGTTCTCTGACTTTAAAAGTTTGGAAATTTCTTGCACCTAGTAGGAGAATGTCTCAATACTGTACATATATGTTTTATGGTTATTTAGCTTTTTTTGTTACAAAGTGCTTTTTCATTCTGTTAAATCATTTAACATAAGTCAGTAAATATTGTAAGCCGGATCTTTTAAAGAGAGTAAATTTTTCATACAATGACTTTAGATTGTTTTTTTAAAGATATAGATTCTAGGCTGTGTATGTCTTTTTACTGACATCTGATCAACAATTTTTCTTGGGTTGACATTGGGTTTCCTTTTCCTTTGTCTCTAAGAGTAATAATAGAAGTGTCTCTGTGTTAGGTCTCAAACTGCCAACCTTCCAATCAACAAGACCAGTGTCTTAACTGCTAGGCCACCCACATCATAAAATCTATCTATAGTTAAAATAATAATAATTTCACACAGAGTGCAAATGTAGTCTGTACATTTATGGATGATTGAAGCATGTCCATCTATGGTTGGTTTTCCAGTGTCTTTCCCGTCCCTTAACTAGAGAAGTGAGGAATTGAACCTAAGCACCCAAACCCATGTTTTGTTACAAATCTATGATAGCTGACATGCATATATTGACCAACAACTAATAGTTGTGGTTGCCCATCAGTAAGATGATGCTTTGAAGTCCTTGTGAGCTATACCTCCAACAGTGATCCATGAAAAAAAACCAACCTCAAAACACAAAACTTGTATAGAAGTTTTCCTTCTCGCATCCATAGCTCACAATTTTCAAAGCCAGAGGAGTCCAAAAATAACTAAAGGAGTTGGGTTAATAACCCCTAAATAATAAAGTCGAGAATGTTATTCCTGAGTTTCGAGAATCACTGCTCTTTACTTCAGAGTTTTAGGATTGTATCCTGAGCTTCCAATTCAGACAAGCTCTGAATAAAAAGGAAAAAAATGGAGAAAGAATTAAAACAAGCAAAAGCAGTGAACAGAAATGCTGTTATAATATTGAAGCATTAAGCAGATTATCTCCTGAATGCACGTCCATTCTCCTTCCTTGCTAAGTACAACATGTTATCATATCAATTAAAAAGAGAAAAATTCAACTTATTATGCAGCCCTTTGTTCATTATTGCTGACTTGTATTTGAAAGGATCCTAATTTAAACCAGCAAAGTCTTCTTACATTCAAAGACAGCTCCTGGTGACATCCGGGACATATCCATGAAGCTTTCTTGGCAGTGGCACAGAAGTAGTTCCCCACTGCCTTCTTCCAGGATGTTTTTCAAATTACCAGTCTAGCCTATAGCTAGTTTACTCTTTACTTAAAAATAATTTTTAATGAAGTGCCTAAGGAGGTGTTAGGATTACTGTATCTGTGGTAAGGTTTAGTCATTGCAAAATAATTGTTGTTGACTTTTATGGAAGTATTTTATTTTCATTGAGTTCCTACACAAAAACAGACAACATGCATGTGCATACACACCCCCTTCTCCATCAGCTGAAAGTAGGGAAGTGTACAAATCAATTATCTAGATATCTGAAATTACAGGCATATTAGCAGGTTCCAGTGCAATATGGGGTTGTTTAAAGAGTGATAGGCGAATTGTGCTCTTCTATTGTCTGTTGGAACTGATAGTTAGATTGATAGTAACTTATTTGGAACAGGTAAAAAAAATTTAAACAGGAAAGTTTGAAAACTGCTAACAATGTAGTTCACTCTGGATTAACTTGATTGTCTCTAAATGTCCGGGAACTACATTTCCCATAATTTTTAGAGCTGAAGCCCCAATTCATCCAAAAGGAAATATGTTGAGGAGAGATATAGTCATTATTGTCAATGAAATGCCTGAGACTTTCTCACATAGACTGGATAGTGAGATTTCCCAAATACACTTTTTACCATAAAAAAAAAAAAACTAAAACCAAACTGTCAGATTTGAGCATGGGATGTGATGGGTACAATCCACTGAGAGTTTCTTTCAAAAAGGAATCACTGAAATTAAGAATAATTCTAGAAGAACTCTTTTGTATGTATAAATTGGGAATGTTTACAGTGCTTGGTTCATGACATAAACTATTTTTTTATTTCTACTGAAATCCTATCCTATGTTTCTGCATTAAGAGTACACAATTTGGTAGAAGGTATTAATGCATGCATTTGTGCTTCAAGTCAATGTTGACTCCTTGAAACTTATGACTACCTAGCCTAGTTTTTATGCAGAATTTTTGGCAAGATTTTTAGAAGTCGTTTGCCACTACTAGGTTCCTAGCACTGTGAAACACTGACTGAAGCAAGGTCACCCAGGTGGATTTGTAACTAAGGTAAGACTAGAACTCCGTCTCCCAGTTTTGTAGCTTGTTATTTTAATCACCAGTCCAAACTGGTGATAAAATACAATTGACAAATCAAAGCATTACAAAATAGGAACTGTTATGCCATAGAGAAGTTTTCAATTTTCTCTGTAGAGAAAACTATATGCAGTATGGTATACCACACCATAAGAACCATGGTGGTTAGAATGCAGCATTGCAGGCTAATTCTGCTGACTGCCGATTGCCAGTAGTTTAGCAGTTCGATTCTTACTAGTTGAAGGTTGACTCAAACTTCCATCCTTTTGAGGTTGGTAAAATGGGAAGCAAAACCGTTGGGGGGCAATATGCTGACTCTGTAAACTGCTTAGAGAGGGCTGTAAAGCACTG
>JANHFR010001339.1:51442-65243 GCA_032468015.1 Mimophis mahfalensis | reverse complement strand
GGGCAGTATATAAATTTAATAAATAAATAAATAAATAAATAAATAAATAAATAAATAAATAAATAAATAAATAAATACGTGTATTATGTATGAGTATATTCATAGTTTCTTTTGAGAGCAGACGACAGAATTTCATTTTTAATGTGTGCCAATGTACTCACAGTAAAAAATGACAATAAAGGTTATCTTATCTTATATATTCTCATAATTCTATAATTATCATTTATGAAAGATCTAGTAAGACTCCCAGAGAAGAGTGTGTGTGTGTGTGTGTGTGTGTGTGTGTGTGTGTGTGTGTTGGTGGTGGTGGTTTGCTTTTTGCTTATTCTACTTTGTTCCTCTAAGATCACATGCCATACTTTTCTTTAGGAAGCAGAACTTTCACATGGTATGGTAGTTTAAAAAAAAAACTCCTTTTCCACTAAGATAGGCATCCCATGAATACATATATAATCGATTTGTTCTAAGGATAGTTTTTAATTAGAGCAAGTAAAATTTTAAAAGACTTTTTTTCTGTAAGATACTTTCGTTCTGGCTCCATCTGTACAAGGGGATGATATAGACCAGGAGTCCCCGCTCTATGGGCCACGTCCTACTACCGGTCCATGGCCTATTCACAACTGGGCCACGCAGGTGACGACCTGGCACATGTGCGTGTGTGCAGTCCTACTCATGTGAGCATCGCAAGGCTTGTGGCCCCACTCGTGAGTACCACAGCTACTCATGGCCTCACTCACATGAGTATCTTAAGTGCTCTTGGCCCCACTCACACAAGCAATGGATGCTCGTGCACATGCATATGCCTGCCCCTCACACAAAACCATCTTTCCCCCCCCACCCCAGTTCCAAGCTGCCAACCTGGAAAGGCTGGGGAACTCTGATATAGTCAAATAAATAAATACAAATATTTCTGCCTAACAACAAATGGCAATTTTTATATATAATTTGTAGTATTTAAAAAACATTTCTGTTTTTACAACATGCAATTTCAATTTATAAGTAATCAACTAAAATTTCTAAGGATTTTTTAAAAATGTTTGATCCATGAAAAAGTTTTGCTATCATAATCGCGTAGTATTGCTGCTAGTTGTAGGTTTTAGATCGGTATGGTAAGCCCCTTGCAGCCTTCAAACATAAAAATGATAACCTTTACTCTTTCTTTTCCTTTTCTTTTGGTATTTATCTATAGGATTTTCCAATTATGTCTGACTAATTTTGCACAAAGTCATTATTTGAAGCAATTTGTCTAAGTATGAGAGGCAACACCTTCACCTTCCCTGGAAGGTAGGTGGAGGAAACATCATAACCTGCTCTGCTTTGGCATGAGTTATGAAGCGGTCACAGGAGCTCCAACGAAGGGGAAAATGAGTAGCTAAGTCATTACATGCCAAAAAAAGATGACAACGATGAAGAAGACTTCTTCCAATGCTATCACAATATGAATTAATTATAGATAAGATCAAACTTGGATTTTCTTTAAAGTTCACTTTTTCCCAGAGACATTAATGAAAATGTACAGGCTGTGGGAGGGAATGATTACTCATGTATAGAAAAGATTTTTAAAAAAAACATCTTGGCTTCAATACACTGGAAATATGTTAGCTATGAGAGCATCAAAAGGTTCAAAAACAGGCTCTGGGACATATATAAATGGTTTTATTTTATTAGAGAGTGCTAATTCAGAGCCAACTTCACTGGGATGACTCTCAAAGCTCTAATTAAATTATCTCCATTGGGACAATTACCACTTCCACTGATAGAATAAGCCAGTTTGACAACTGGTTCTTTCTGCTGCAGAACTGAAGTGGATCCATGGCTGAAGCCCCTTTGTATGGTTTCCACTGGTAAACTACAAAGCAGGACCAGGGCTGAAGGAAACCTCTGACTCATTGTTCTGACGGCACAGAAAAGAAAGAACTTCAACCACATCTCAGCAGCTTTCTTCTCTGCTTTATGCAAAACTAATATTCCTCCAACAACAAGCATTTTCAAAATAATAGTCCTCTGTATTTAAGGCTAATCAGAGCGGGCGCCATCCAACTTGCAAAGGTAGCAATTTTCCTTCATTAAAGCCAAATAAGGAGAGAGAACTTTGGTATTCCCCAGGGCAAATTACAAGGTGTTAATAATAACAGTATAATGGCAGCAATTTTCTAGCTTTGCCCAAACTTATAATCTACTCTGAGTGCCTCATAGGATTGTCTGTGAGTTTACATAAAGCCCAAGTATTAGCCCCCCAAAATTGTTAATTTTTACATCATGTCTGCCTTGATGTTTGCCATGATGTGGTAATTGTTCTCTCCCCAATGAGAAAGCTCTTCACTAGCAAGTTGCAACATGATCATTCAGAAAGGCCTTGCTTCTTGTTAGGCAAAATGAATACTGCATACTGGAAAGAGATGAAACATCCATCTCAATGAACTGGGCAAACCGTGAGCACAAAAGTCTGAGATGGAATTTCTCTTACCACTCCTACCTGCAGAATGAATTAGCTTAAGTGATTACCACAGGACTTCAGACAAAAAAACAAATGTGCCAATTATTCTTGTATCCATCTCCTAATTACTTGCTGAAATCCTACTAGGACACCATGATCAAATGCCACATGTTGACAGAACAATGACTCATTAACTGTATTTTTTTCTCATCTTTAATGCACCAACATACCAGGAGTTACCCGAGATGGAGTGAAAAAACCTTTCTTGTTTTCTTTACATGTGCATGCCTAGGACACAAAACTGCTCACATTTTTCTTGCTAAGTTGTAGATTTGGTGCTTGCCTAAGGTTTAGAAGAATGACAGAAAATCAGTTGCAGAAGTGTATGAGGGTTTTTTAGAAATTTCATAGTGAACATTTCTTCTATAAAAAGGAGCTGGAAATGAATATGGAATAGACTGGAAAATGAATAAGGGAAAAAAAGCATTCATTTTGCATCTTTATGTCACTTTATTTAATTTTGCATTTGGGCAAGACATCAGTTCAGCCAAACTTCAAAATTCTTGCTCTTCTAACTTTTAAAAATATTTAGAAAAAGCCTGCCCAACTTGCAACAATTTATGAAAATTTTAAGAAAGTGTATTAAGATATATGCATAACCAAAAATTTCAAAGAGACAAACAAAAATGCTTATGTTAGGAAACGTGATTTTTAAATCTTTTAATTTATTTTTAAAAAATCTGAACTGATTTTGAAAAATGAAAAAGAAAAAAACGGAAAGACATTTTCATTCACATTTTGTACATCCCAGGACTGTGGTAGTATGCTAAAGATTCTACATCCTGATGATGATAACACTGTCAACAATGACAATCACATCATATATTACCCTATTTTTTTAGTCTGGATTTATCATGAATTAGGAGGCATGAAATTTGTGATTTAAAGCTTGAAAATTGAGGTTTTATATGGAATTACTTGAATTAACACACACTCATATATCCCAATTAAGAAACTGTAGAGATATAGAAAAGTCTAAAACTTCAAAACTGAGGTAAGAAGGGACAAAGGCTCCTCTATTAGAGTAACTTGTTTTTTTTCAGGCATTCTTCAAATATATCCATAGATATTGCTGCTCAGTGTGTTAACCTGAATATACTGTAGTTATAATTCCATTTCATATTTACAAATTCAGAGCATCCAAAGTCAATTTAGGGTTGGGGCAGGGCCTAAATTAAATTACAGAAATGAAATGAAATGAAATGAAATGAAATGAAATAATTGAAGAAAGACTGAAAGCAACCCCTATTATTCTTCAAATATGGTAGACTTTAACCATAATTATCATCGCCACATGTACAAATAGAAGTTCCCAATCCTAACCAATCTTCTAAGAGATTATTTGATTTGACTGAATTACTCAATCAAGCAGATTCATAGATCAAAGCTTAGACCTGCTTTAGTGCAACAAAACGGCTCCAAAATAATTCAGACATTGAATGGATTCTCTCAGATTTTAGTTAACAATTTACATTTAGCAATTTCAGTTCTATATACAGAGAACTTAGGAAGAGTTGGGAGGCATGATGCATAATGACATTTGAAGAGTAATCAGCCAGTGAGATTTATCATTTTATTAGATTTTCTGCCTATAAGAGCTCTTAATGGGTGACAAAGCTAGTATTATCTTTCTGACTTTCAGCTTCTTTAATGACTACCTAGAAGCCACACTTATAGCTCTTTTCTGCTTCTGAGATGTTCCACCTGTATGCTGGTCTTGCCATCACAACTAGGACATCAATACACCTCTCCATAAGTTGAATATTTGTTGAAGGCTAACTTTATTTTTTACAATCAATACAACTAAACATCTCTTGACAATAAGTGCCTCCTTACCATGCTCATGCCCTAAAAACAGGGGAGGGGGGAGGTAGGATATATTAATGCTATAAATATTGATGTCAGTATCTTTTACTGTACCTTTATCTATTTTTGTGGCTTTACCTTATTGCTTCTGCTGCCTCGCATAACACAGAATATCGCCAGTAAACCACAACTAAAAGTGATCCAATTATCTGTTTAGGAGGAATCAAGCTTTACTAATCAACTATGCCAACTTCCCAGAACCCAGAAACCCTGGTGATTAAAGACCACATCATTATATTATCCCGGAAAGAAAAGTTTTTATTCTTCCAAGTTCTACTAAGAGATCAAATATTGCCAATGTGTCCTGTCCTGCCATTTAATCCACTGAGGTCTAGCAGACCTCTTGATATCTCAAAATTTCCAGTGACCAGAGGCAGCAAAGCACCAGTATATGACACTCCTAAAAAGCAAGTGAAAAGATAAAAACTTAGTGTTAATATAATTTTCAAAATTTTGCCATTTTAAATTGGCAGGGGGTACTTTTGGCAGTAATTTGGTCAGTTTCTCTACTGTTATTTGATTATTTGAGGACTATTGTGCTATCTGTTTTAAAATATGTACAACTGCTTTTTCAAAATGTTGCTAAATTAAAATCCATGGAAATAACTAATTGAAACTTGGTAGATCTTTTCTAAAGGGTTTACCGTTCCTTCTGTTTACATCTTATTCTGCCAAAAATGAAACAGATTTTAGGCAGTTGGAGTTTTCCCTCAGATTATCCTATAGTCATATTCTTATTTGAATTCTATGTTTGGATCTCAAAGTAGCTTAAATTGAATTGATTACCGCTAAATCTTAAATCATAAAGTCAAATTGAACATGCCCTCCTTGAATTTCTGATTTGAATCTAACTAGGGATGCTCTACATAAATCTATTCAAAAACTTTTTCCCACTTAATAAGTAGCTTTTCATATATGTATATTTCTCATTTGCATATGGTAAATTCAAAATGTACGGTAAGCAATTTTCTCAATAAAAAATTGCTTGGGATATATTCACCTAGTTCTTTACACAGAGCAAGAGATAGATAACCCATCATACTATCAGATTATCCCTTGAAGCATCTAATTTAATTAAATTTTAAAAGATGAGATTGCAGTTTCATATGCTACTGTGAGAACATGTAGCTGGTGTTTATGCATATGGCCTATTTTATACGGTTGTATAATTTTTTGCCCTATTTTTCACATACCATAAGTTTATTTTTGATAAATCCTTCCTGACTGGCAATTATATTTGTCTCTGGCTATTTCTTTGGGAAAATGTTCTTCTCTATGGCGGTAACAATTGTTCTTTACTTTAGATTAAACTACCTTCACTTTTACTGCTAATTTAGTGAAAGTGATGTTTTGTAACCACCTCCTTCAACTGAATTTGACTTCTGGTGAACATATGATGCTTTTATGTGGTCTTTGAAACAATTTTAAAGTGTTTGGCCATTGCTATCTTTTTCAGTTGGCCAGTCTAGCCAACATATCTGAGGTTTCTTTTTGGTGTCCTATCTAAACATTAATCAGAACCAATCTTACTTAGCTTTGTTTGAGATCAGGCATCAACCAATAATGTTAACTTTGTAACTCAACATTAATGAGGCTTTTGTTTATAACTTTACAATTAATAATTTGGGAGGAGAGTATTTGACAGATGAACAGATGAGATATAACAATACATGTCTGAGCTAAATGCTTTTGCAAACTTGTTCCATTGCTTGGCAAACTTCATATATTTCTAGCTTTGAACTGTCATGGAGAAACAGAATATCCATCCGAAGGGCTACCAATCAGGATAAATAGTTTAATATCTATTAATTTCTATTTCACTTGGCTTTGCTACATTCTTCTTGTCTAGGAGTAACTACTGTCATCACACCTTCAATAACCAGTAAAATTAGTTACACTTGAAAGTGTTTATTTTTCTGGAATGACAAATGCACTTGGCGGGAAGACATAACCTTGTTTCCTAGCACCTGTAATAAGACAGGTTGCAAAATATTATTATGTAGTTATATCGAGCCTATAACTTATGGTTAAGGGGGGAAAATAATCATTTAACTGGATGATTCATGCACAACATAATGAGAAATTAAACTTGATATGCCTTTATGCTGTTAAATAACACTAGCAACTAACATGTTTCATGTAATGCACTAACCACCCTCTGGGCTGCACTAGATATCCTGGTGCTAATAGACAGGAGTGGGAAATGAAAAACAAATGCAAATAGCATCAGCTGTGGGGGGGTGACAACCAGATAATTATTAGGATCCCAGCTGATACAAGGGACGAATTTAACCTTCTCTACTGATACCTGCAAGTCTGAAGGAACTAATTTGGCTGAAGGTTTATTTGCATTGGAGAAAAGCCATTATTGGTGTTAAGAAAATGCAGATATTTTTTAGAAATTCTTTGCCAAAAGACTCTGGCAATTAGCTTCCATGACTAGCTCCATGGCTCCTTAAGAGGAAGAAATTGCTGGAACTGTCTGGAGGAAGTTGGAGTATTTACTCATTTTTTTCCCCCACTGCTCACAACTGTGACATAAAATGTTTATCAAATTTATGTGGCTCCCCAACTCATTCAGGGTGACACTGGACGTCATACTGAAAAGCCACAATTGTTTGCTACCACCTGATTTTGCCAAACACTGAAAGTAAATGTTGTAAAATGCAATCACATGACCTCTGGATGCTGTAAAAGGATGTATTGTAAATTCAGGCCAGTTGCCAAGCATCTGAAAGGCAGTCACATAATTGTGGTGGGAGGGACCAGCCCCAGAACTTTAGAGCTGGGTCAAAGTATTCCTGGGGAGGTCCGTTGTGACTTTGAAAATTCACTAAGTGACCAGTCATAAATCAAGGACCACCTGTAATTACAGTCCAGTAATCAATCATACCAAAAGAAAAATCCAGTTTCTGGAACAGTAACTCTTAACTCGCTAACTTTTTCCATGTCTGTGTTATACATATTTACTGGGAATTAGTTTATGGAACTCAAGTGGGATTTCTTTTTTGTGCCACTAGAATTCTTAAATAGTGACAAGCCTGTGGGTAAAAAGAGATTTAGTGTTAACCGATCAAGAAATGGAATTTGAACACTGAATTATAACAGATAATTCAGTTAAAATATTAGCCTACAACCTGATTAATATATTAGGCTAAGGCTAAGCCGTAGTATGAATTTTTGGTCTTGGTTTAATGCAATATAAACTTTATAACTTAAGAGTTACATTTGAAACCAACCAATTTAGCGTATTCCACAAAGCATATATCATGTGAATACTAAAATGGGCAAAATCTATGTTTTGGAATAGTTAAGAAATGAATTTATCAGCCTTTCAGATATGGCTTTGCTTCTGCACTTGGGGATCAGACTCTAGTGGAAAGCCTGTTCTGTGGTAGCACTGAATGTAATAAAGGAAATGTAGCTCTGTCATTGATTTATGCTTTTTAACATGCTTTATATGTCATTGTTTTTATTTGCATTTTGTTAATTGCTTCTGGGTGTTGCTTTAACTATTGTGAGCCATGCAGAGTTACATATGTGAGATAGGCAATATAATACATTGAAATACATGTATACATATTGTAGCTTTGATAATAAACCTCTAGTTGAGTAACAATGCAAAAAGAAGCAACCAAAACTGAAGCTTGAAGGATACCCCTGTGAACAAATAAAAACATTTAGGAAAATAGGGCAATTGCAGAATGTATTAGGCAGAGGAGGTATTAAATAAGGTAGATTTGCTAGCAGAAATCTGATTGGATAGCTATCTAGGCATTTAAGACCTCATTACCAAGAACTGCACATGGGATTCATTGTGGGAAAAGAGCTATGTTAATCAGGAAGAGACTGGTAGCACTTGATTAAAAGCTCCAACTTTTCATGAGCTGCAGTTCACTAGATTGATGTGAGATTTAAATCAGAATGCTGCAGTGTGAAGGAAAGAAGAAGAGCTGTTGATTATAAGATGCAAGTCACGTGTGAGATAGATTGCAAGTGCGTTATCAGTGAATTGTTGTGATATGTTACTTATTATTTGGAGGACACAAAGAGAATGAATTGGTGGCAAAAGCCATGGAAAGTTAACCAGAACTGGGTCTTATATGATATCTTATGCATATACTGTAAGAGTTATCTTCAACATGCCAGATTGCTAGTTTATAAGTGAACAGTGGTCATATTTAATTTAAATAAATAAATAAATAAATAAATAAATAAATAAATAAATAAATAAATAAATAAATAAATAAATAAATATTTGCGTAATTTTGGAGATTTGAGAAAATGCTCACATAATATTTCATGTTTTCTGTTGTTTTTGCTTTATTCAGTCAACTAGAATACTACATCAGTGGCACTTAATAAGTAGCAAATAGGCAGTGTCCTGACTTTACAAATGAAAACGTACTATGCAGTATATAGAATGATTGAAGCTGTACAATGAGTAAAAGCAAAGTTACATTTGACCTGACTCTTAAATAGTACAAATACACATGCTAGGTATGATTGGAATGATACACTGAGCTCAAGAATAAATTTTGCAATAGAAGCCAATTTAGTGGCAGCTTCACTCAACTACTTACTTAGTATGAATTTGATTATAAAATTACACTTTTCAAACTAGTGTAACCTTTTATGTTAATGTCCATGTAAAGTGATTGAGGTGGCTGGATGGAGTCACTGAAGCAGTCGGTGTGAGCTTAAATGGACTCTGGGGGCTGGTAGAGGACAGGAAGGCCTGGAGGAACATTGTACATGGGGTCGTGATGGGTCGGACATGACTTCACAACTAACAACAACAAAAGTGGCATTCTCCAAAGCACCTGAGGGCAGGACAAGCAATGGATAGAAACTAATCAAGGAGAGAACCAAACTAGAACTAAAGAAAAAAAATTGACACTTAAAACAATCTGAAACTACTTGCTTCTAGAATTTATGGATGCTCCAACACTGGAGCCTTTTAAGAAGAGACTGGACAACCACTTGTTTGAAATGGTATAGGGTTTCCTGCTTAACCTGGGGGTTGGACTAGAAGACCTCTAAGGTCCCTTCCAACTCTGTCATTCGGTTATTCTGCATATCACTTCCAATATTGGGACCAAACAGATGCCTTCAGGAAGTTTAAAATGCAGTTGTTGCTCCCACTATTCCATCTCTAACAGGAATCAGTACTGCCTCTGATCATTGAGGTTCCCTATAGGTATTCTGACTTTCAAGATTATTCTCCATGAATTATTCATTCACATCCAAATTATAAGAAAGCATCAGATTCTCTGTTTGATTGTCATATAGTCATTAACTGCCTTTATGTAAATATGTATGTTTAAAGCCATGCAAGCTAAATAAATGAGGTGAGGCTAATTTACATCCTCTTGGCATTCTCCTAGAAGTGACCATAGCTGACTTTCCAGGAGAAAATTACATATCTGTTTTTAATTAAAAGAAGAAAAACAAGAGGTAAGCCTTTCTTTCTCCCAGCCTGCCAACTCTACCTTGTTGATTTCACAGGCATGGATTTTCAATGGAGCATTAATAAAGTTATTTTCATAGATTTATGTTCCCTAACCCTCCTTGCCCTAAAGATTTTTTAGGATGTGTCACATCAAGGAAAGAGGACCATCTTACTCTTGCCTGGACATCAGTTTATTTATGACAGAGAAGGCCACAAGTTCAACCTTGTATTCATAACAGGGCTAAGCAAACAATTTCTGATCACTTTCTAAGCCATTCTAAACAGACCAAAGGCCTGGTACCCTAATCCTCAGCCATTACCAGAGTTCAAGCTTGGGCTGTGATTTGTCTCTATTCCCCAGTCTCCTTTTAGCACTGATTTTCAGGGATACATATGAAATATAACAAAATGGTGCATTAATATGACTCTTCATATGGGATTGAACTCTTTTCCCCAAAGAGTTTTTGAGCAAAATATACTGATACACTTTTCAAAAGTCTAACTTATTTCTTGCCCGGGAAGAATAAGGGGGCAATGCATCAGTAAAGGCCCGCCATTGAAGTGTAGGGTAGGAAGTGAATTTGAATCGATAAACCTACTCATTTAGGGAAGAACAAAGCAGCTTGAATGAAACCAGGTGCAAAGTAGTTGAAATGGTTTGACTCCCTTTGGACTTTTTGCTTTTTAATTAAAGAAAAGAAGAATGGAGTTAGGGCAGATGCATGTGTGTGCTATTTCAAAGAACAGATAAAAGATTACAATCAAATAGTTTACTGTTTGAAATGGATTGCTAGTAGTGTCATGACTGATAAAGTGTAATCTCTAAGGCTGTTTTACTCTAATTAGCTCACAAGCTTATCCTTGATACCTGCAGAACTGTAATCAGGGTGTTCCTTTTTGCCTTAATTAACAACCTTGCTGAACTGCTGTGTTTACTCTTTCATTCTGTTGCCTGTCCTTTCTCTTTATTTTAAAACAAAATGCTGTGTATTTTTAAAGGAACACTTCACCCAAAGCACAGTTTATGGCGTTCACTCTGTAAATCAGAGATTTGGTAAGCCCTGGTCTCCATTTCCACTTTAAATTCTCCGGCTCCAGGATCCAGTCATTTACCAATCAACTGATTGAGGGACTTCTTGGGAAGAGAGAAAGAAGTCATTAGATTTCCATTGCCAAATGACAACCAGAGCTCAGTGATGTGAATTGGGGTCATTAAAAAGGAGGAGGAAGCATAAAGCTATCCATTTTCTCTAGGGACAATAATTGGAAAGATAAAGGAAATTTTATTTTTTCTTTCCTTTTCTCACTCACCTTGGTAAAGATATAGAGGGAAAATTGGGGAAGAAGGAATTGGGTCAATAAGAGAACAGAGGCATAAGCAATCTGACCCTATAGCAATTTATGACTACATTTTCTATGTAGAAACTGTATGGGTGCTCTTAAACTAAGTTTCTTAAGACACAGCAAAGGCCAGTTGGTAGCCATAAATAGGTTTCAGTGCAAGAAAATAATAGCAGTGGATCATCTTTTCCCCTTCTAAGCCCATGTTTTGTAGTTTGCTACAACTGGGCCTAAAAGAGAAGAAGAGGGCTGACTTATTTCTATATTCTATCCCATAATCCCTCTTCCTCATCAACTCACCCACAGGAATTCAATGAAGAGCGAATGTTTGAGCCTTTTATCTTATGCTTACTTTATACATGTGAGAATACATTTACAGTCATCCCTCGACCTACGAAGCACTCGACATGTGAAGATTTCGACTTCCGAATGGGGAAACCGCCGGCGCTTTTAGCCGCGGTTTCCCCGACTTCCGAATTACAGCTGCTGTTTCCTTGACTTACGACCCTGTCCCGAACGGCTGAAAAAGTTCTTTTTCAAAAAAATTTTTTATGGAAACCTAATTTTGCTGTGCACTTTGCATCCCTTTAAAGTGCACCTCATAAAGAGGTTTCCACAAAAAACTGGGGATCTGGGTCTTTTTCCCAGGCTCCGGAACGAATTAATCTGTTCCCAATGCATTTAAATGGGAAGCCGCTTTTTCGACTTCCAAATTTTTCGGCTTCCGAAAATGCATTCAGAACGGATTAATTTCATAGGTCGAGGGACCACTATATGTCTCACATCATAAAAATGCAGTTACATCATAAATATGCTTATGTTCCCCATATTATAGAAACATCTGAAGACTCCGTTGTCTTGTTTTTGAGGAAATGAACCTTAGTTAAGCACTGATGCCTTTTAAAATTCTGACTATTCATAGCTAAGAGTAAAAATGATCGAGTTCATTTGATTTAGATTAATAACAGTCAGTGATTTCTATTTTTAGTGTAGTTTGTTAACCACATTCAGGATTAGAATCACAACCAAAGTCCTTATCCATCTATTTTGAAGAGAGGGCCCATCCAAAATTAGTTTCAGAAGATGGAAGAAAAGAAGGTGGGTCTGCAGATATATATCCTGTATATAATCCAGTGAAGATCTTGAAAGGGAGAAAATGTGGGAATTGTTGAACCACCTCAGATATAATCATTCTCATTTGATACTTGAAATTGGCATAGTCCTCAGAGAAATTATTGTTAATCCTCAGTGGCTGACCGTACCTGTTCATTTCCAAACATCCCTCAAGACAATCATATATTGCACATGTATGTACATCCCCAATGGAAGTTTACTACATCAAAGAAAGGGACACATTTGCATCATCCCTAAATTCTGTTCTGTTCCACCCTTAGTTCTGCTGAACCTTCCCACAGTTTAACTCCAAAATACTGAGACATGTTTGTTTTAATTAACTTTTCCCATAAGACTTTTTATTCTTCTCCAATTATTTTTGCTTTCTTTTCTTTTTTTTTCTACTTTTGCCTTGCTTTATCAAATTATATTTATTTTATTTATTTTATTTTATTTAAATTTTTATACCGCCCTTTTCCCTAGGGACATATGCCATTGAGCATTTATATGCCATAAAATATATGCATAAATATGACTTTACCTTTTATTGTAGATTTTGACTATTCATATTAGCATTTATTAATGCTAATTATTAGTAAATACTAATATCGAAGCTGTATAAATAAAATAATGCATTGGGCTTGAAGGAGGTGGAGAAAATAAATTGCTGAATATGCTGCACCAGGAAACATCGATGTCACTGAATTAATGATGTTGGTACTCAAAACAAATTGGTTCCTGAATTCACTTCAGTATGGTTGATTTTCAAATGTATAGTGTGTGTACTAATTTTTATGAGAGCTTTAACATTCCTTTAATTGAAAATAAGTTTAGAATCAGTTAATTCATGTTTTCCAGATTCTAAATGGTTAAGAATTCAGAAGTTCAATAGAAGAGAGCATTTGTAGCTCAGAGTTGAATTATGTGTCCTTGGTGCTCTGAGCTTGGGATATTTCCATGGCCTATTATAATTCAGAATCGTAATCCTGACATTAAAAAATACTTTTCAAATTGACTTGCATAATATACGATGTAAAAATATGGAGAGGCAGGACAATTGTCTAAGTTAAAGGGACTTATTTAGTTATTGCTTAACTCAGTTGAGTCCTGTACTCATTTTCATGGAAGATTTCCAGGCCTCTGGGATTTAACAATGCTCAGAAAGGATGCTTGGGCTGTTTAATGACAGAAAAACCTATACAGTGGACCCTCTACTTACGAATTTAATCCATTCCAATGCACATTCGGAAATTGAAAAGTTCGTAAGGAGAAAAGCAGTTTCCCATAGGAATGCATTGAGAACTAATTAATTCATTTCCAATGCATTCCGCCACTCCACCCCCACTTTCCCCCCACTGCCTTTGCCGCCACCAGCAAACCCCCCATAGCCTCGCTGGTGGGAGCATGGGGATGTGTGTGGGGGGGGAGATGCTGCCCACTGTGTGCCGCCCCTCTTCCTGCCTGCGTGCGCTTCCCAAGCTCCAAAATCGCCGAAAAAAATGCGAATTTTTTTTCACCGATTTGAGAGCTTG